>CANTUQ010000450.1:0-64553 GCA_947683425.1 Excoecaria cochinchinensis | reverse complement strand
AAAGAAAAAACCCTGTTGCTTGGTCTGATGAACATACTAGTATAGTTCAACAAATTAAGAAACAGGTAAAAGAAATTCCATGCCTGCATTTAGCTGACCCATTAGCACCTAAGATTGTTGAAACTGATGCATCTGACTTAGGTTATGGAGGCATTTTAAAACAAACAGTGGGCGGGAAAGAATGCATAGTCCAGTTCACTTCTGCACATTGGAATAATTGTCAGAAAAACTATTCCACAATCAAAAAAGAGATTCTTTCAATTGTCATGTGCATTTCAAAATTCCAAAGCGATTTACTAAATCAGAAGTTTTTACTTCGGATTGATTGCAAATCTGCTAAGGACATTTTACAAAAAGATGTTCAAAACATCGCATCAAAACAGATTTTTGCCCGTTGGCAAGCTATCCTTAGTATTTTCGATTTTGAAATTGAATTTATTAAAGGAGATACAAACTCAATTCCTGATTTTCTGACCAGAGAGTTCCTCCAAAACAGGACCTAAAACATGCCAGAAAATCAAAAGGGAAGGGAAAAGAGAAAGAGGTCCAAAAAGAGGACCCAAAAATTTCAAACCTGTAGCAGCTTCTTCTGCTACAGAAATCAAATCATGGGCAGAAATTGTCGAAGAAGATGAAGAAGCCCTTGCCAAACAGTCCTTGGTCCAACAATGGATCGAGACTCTCGACAAACTGCCAGAACTTGGCTCCCTTTTCAAAATGATTGCTAAAAAGCAAGCAGGTAATACTCCATTAACTATTTCAAAACCAGAGGAAGGATCTTCATCCTCAAAAACTTCCTCAAAACAAATTTCAAAACCTACACAAGAGACATCTTGTAGTAGACAGCTTATCAAACCCTCCGATCTCGGAGTTTCTACTTCAAAATCCTCGCAAGAGGAATTTTCAAAAATTGTTTTGACACAAAACAGTTCTGAAATCGTTTTATCTCAAACAAAAAACATTTCAAATTATTTTGTCAAAACAGATTTCCAATATATTGCGACCATTGAGGAAGGATTTTATGCAAATGATCCTCAGATGGCCATTTCAAAGATTTTCTCTAAAGGCTGGTTTTTCAAACCATGGGATTTAACAAAACCTCAGCCTTATTACAGGGCAATTCTTGAAATTACAGGTTCTGTGTCCATTGTGGACAACCCAAAAACCGGACCTGTTAACTACTCAATGGAAAAATCCATAGGGTGATCTTACCCCTTGAATGGGGACAAAACCTTCATCAACCTAAATCTTTTCCTGTTGATTTCAAAACCACTTATAACCACTGCCGGACCTATTCCTACTGGGATTATCAACAGGCCTGGTACAATGCCTTCCTTTTTCAAAACGCAAATTCCACCCATACTTGGTTGTTTTACTTTCAGCCCAAGCATGACACAGCCAGAATCCCTTTTTGGTTTGCACATTGGTGAAAATTGTATGGAGCTTCTCCTGAAATCCTAAAACCCCAAATTCAGGAAAGCTACACCCTTTTTAAAACCTCCTTTCAGCCTTCTGACAGAGAAAAAAGGTTTCATCCTTTACAGCTTTTTGCTACCAGGTTTTTCTTACCTTGGGTCACAGCTTGGTATCTGGATTACCACCAGCAAGAGGCACAGTTAAGCTTAGTCAGAAGATTCAAAACCAGATGGTGGACGAAATTCAACATTCCGGACTCCATCAAAAGACCAGCTGTAAGTCGATACCTTCAAAGCCAGGGATTTCTCAGGGTAGAACATTCCTCAACACAGTTCTTGGCCCAAAAATCCTTTGCACAAACACAACTTGCAGCAGCAAAAACTGAAGAGGAATACTTTCAGATAATGGCCCAACTTTTACAAAGCAAGGCCTCTTCTTCGAAAGCCCCTTCAGGATCTTCAAAAGCAGGCTCATCCTCTGGAACAGAGCCCACCTTCGATCTGGCAGATGAAGACTGTGATGTCTTCCCAAACTCTCGCTTGGATCCATGAACGAAGGAACTTTGTAAACATGGGCTTAGCCCATCTTATTTTATGTTTTATTTTTTGCAAACAGGCTTAAGCCCATACCTTTGTTAAGGCCCAGCCTCATAAAAAAAAAAAAAAAAAAAAAGTAAAAGTATTTTCTGCTTTCGGTGCTTGTCTTTTTCTTCTTTTTCAAACAGCTATAATGGAGCAACAGAAGAAGAGCACGTGAAGATTCCTTTTCCAGCTCATCTTATCACTTCCTGTCTCCACCAGGCTCCCTTAATTGACGGAAGTCCCTCTATTTAAGAATCTCCTTATTCCCAGTTGAAGGCAGAGACTAATTTGGAGAGAATTCCCAGTCTTCAAACTCTCACACTTAGATCGATTGTTAGGTAGCTCATGTGTTGAGCAAAAACACCTTGTAATCTTGAGCTGAGTGTTTATCTCTTGTAATTATTTTCTTTTCTTTCAAAACCTATAAGTGTAGCTCATGTGTTGAGCCTCTTTATACCTTACAGTTTCTGTAATTTATGTTGTTATATAAATAATTATATTTTCAAACAATTGTTTCTGCATCTATAAGTATGCTCTGTACCTGCGGTTCAAACTGATCTGGTACATCAGAAATACTGTTTGCATAAACCTTTCAAACAATCTTGAAAGTATATAGGCTGAAAAAGCTCTAGCCCTTTGTAGGATAAAGCTTTAAGCTTTCCTGGCTGGTCTACTGCCCGTACTTTCCTGATTTGGTTTTAATTTTCTGCATTGCACTTGCATTGCATATTTACTTAGATTTAGGTTGTGAAATCCTTTCGAGGATATTGTTGTTTGATTTAGATTTTATTCATAATTTTAGATAATATTTATAATTTTATTCACCCTTTGATCTTGCGGCGTTCATGGTATCAGTAGGTTCCTGCGGCTTTCGGCTCTGATACCATGAACGCCGCAGGATCAAAGGGTGAATAAAATTATAAATATTATCTAAAATTATGAATAAAATCTAAATCAAACAACAATATCCTCGAAAGGATTTCACAACCTAAATCTAAGTAAATATGCAATGCAAGTGCAATGCAGAAAATTAAAACCAAATCAGGAAAGTACGGGCAGTAGACCAGCCAGGAAAGCTTAAAGCTTTATCCTACAAAGGGCTAGAGCTTTTTCAGCCTATATACTTTCAAGATTGTTTGAAAGGTTTATGCAAACAGTATTTCTGATGTACCAGATCAGTTTGAACCGCAGGTACAGAGCATACTTATAGATGCAGAAACAATTGTTTGAAAATATAATTATTTATATAACAACATAAATTACAGAAACTGTAAGGTATAAAGAGGCTCAACACATGAGCTACACTTACAGGTTTTGAAAGAAAAGAAAATAATTACAAGAGATAAACACTCAGCTCAAGATTACAAGGTGTTTTTGCTCAACACATGAGCTACCTAACAATCGATCTAAGTGTGAGAGTTTGAAGACTGGGAATTCTCTCCAAATTAGTCTCTGCCTTCAACTGGGAATAAGGAGATTCTTAAATAGAGGGACTTCCGTCAATTAAGGGAGCCTGGTGGAGACAGGAAGTGATAAGATGAGCTGGAAAAGGAATCTTCACGTGCTCTTCTTCTGTTGCTCCATTATAGCTGTTTGAAAAAGAAGAAAAAGACAAGCACCGAAAGCAGAAAATACTTTTACTTTTTTTTTTTTTTTTTTTTTTTTTTTTTATGAGGCTGGGCCTTAACAAAGGTATGGGCTTAAGCCTGTTTGCAAAAAATAAAACATAAAATAAGATGGGCTAAGCCCATGTTTACAAAGTTCCTTCGTTCATGGATCCAAGCGAGAGTTTGGGAAGACATCACAGTCTTCATCTGCCAGATCGAAGGTGGGCTCTGTTCCAGAGGATGAGCCTGCTTTTGAAGATCCTGAAGGGGCTTTCGAAGAAGAGGCCTTGCTTTGTAAAAGTTGGGCCATTATCTGAAAGTATTCCTCTTCAATTTTTGCTGCTGCAAGTTGTGTTTGTGCAAAGGATTTTTGGGCCAAGAACTGTGTTGAGGAATGTTCTACCCTGAGAAATCCCTGGCTTTGAAGGTATCGACTTACAGCTGGTCTTTTGATGGAGTCCGGAATGTTGAATTTCGTCCACCATCTGGTTTTGAATCTTCTGACTAAGCTTAACTGTGCCTCTTGCTGGTGGTAATCCAGATACCAAGCTGTGACCCAAGGTAAGAAAAACCTGGTAGCAAAAAGCTGTAAAGGATGAAACCTTTTTTCTCTGTCAGAAGGCTGATAGGAGGTTTTAAAAAGGGTGTAGCTTTCCTGAATTTGGGGTTTTAGGATTTCAGGAGAAGCTCCATACAATTTCCACCAATGTGCAAACCAAAAAGGGATTCTGGCTGTGTCATGCTTGGGCTGAAAGTAAAACAACCAAGTATGGGTGGAATTTGCGTTTTGAAAAAGGAAGGCATTGTACCAGGCCTGTTGATAATCCCAGTAGGAATAGGTCCGGCAGTGGTTATAAGTGGTTTTGAAATCAACAGGAAAAGATTTAGGTTGATGAAGGTTTTGTCCCCATTCAAGGGGTGAGATCACCCTATGGATTTTTCCCATTGAGTAGTTAACAGGTCCGGTTTTTGGGTTGTCCACAATGGACACAGAACCTGTAATTTCAAGAATTGCCCTGTAATAAGGCTGAGGTTTTGTTAAATCCCATGGTTTGAAAAACCAGCCTTTAGAGAAAATCTTTGAAATGGCCATCTGAGGATCATTTGCATAAAATCCTTCCTCAATGGTCGCAATATATTGGAAATCTGTTTTGACAAAATAATTTGAAATGTTTTTTGTTTGAGATAAAACGATTTCAGAACTGTTTTGTGTCAAAACAATTTTTGAAAATTCCTCTTGCGAGGATTTTGAAGTAGAAACTCCGAGATCGGAGGGTTTGATAAGCTGTCTACTACAAGATGTCTCTTGTGTAGGTTTTGAAATTTGTTTTGAGGAAGTTTTTGAGGATGAAGATCCTTCCTCTGGTTTTGAAATAGTTAATGGAGTATTACCTGCTTGCTTTTTAGCAATCATTTTGAAAAGGGAGCCAAGTTCTGGCTGTTTGTCGAGAGTCTCGATCCATTGTTGGACCAAGGACTGTTTGGCAAGGGCTTCTTCATCTTCTTCGACAATTTCTGCCCATGATTTGATTTCTGTAGCAGAAGAAGCTGCTACAGGTTTTGAAATTTTTGGGTCCTCTTTTTGGACCTCTTTCTCTTTTCCCTTCCCTTTTGATTTTCTGGGCATGTTTTAGGTCCTGTTTTGGAGGAACTCTCTGGTCAGAAAATCAGGAATTGAGTTTGTATCTCCTTTAATAAATTCAATTTCAAAATCGAAAATACTAAGGATAGCTTGCCAACGGGCAAAAATCTGTTTTGATGCGATGTTTTGAACATCTTTTTGTAAAATGTCCTTAGCAGATTTGCAATCAATCCGAAGTAAAAACTTCTGATTTAGTAAATCGCTTTGGAATTTTGAAATGCACATGACAATTGAAAGAATCTCTTTTTTGATTGTGGAATAGTTTTTCTGACAATTATTCCAATGTGCAGAAGTGAACTGGACTATGCATTCTTTCCCGCCCACTGTTTGTTTTAAAATGCCTCCATAACCTAAGTCAGATGCATCAGTTTCAACAATCTTAGGTGCTAATGGGTCAGCTAAATGCAGGCATGGAATTTCTTTTACCTGTTTCTTAATTTGTTGAACTATACTAGTATGTTCATCAGACCAAGCAACAGGGTTTTTCTTTAACCTATCATGCAAAGGTTTTGCTAGACGGTTAATATTAGGACAAAAATCTAAGACATAATTCAGACTACCCAAAAATCTTTGAAGTTGAGTTTTGTCTAAGATTTTGTTTGGAAATTTATCAGCAAAAGCTAAAGATCTCTCAATTGGAGTAATTGTTCCTTGGGAAATATAATGACCTAAGAAACGAATTTTCGTTTGGAAAAGAGAGAATTTTGTTTTTGAAACAACAAGTCCATTTTTCTTTGTTACATTGAAAAAGGCCCTGAGGTGTTTGAAATGCTGTTCAATTGAATCTGAAAAAACAAGAACATCATCAATATAAACAACACAGAATTTTGAGAAAGGATTAAAAATCTCATTCATAATTCTTTGAAATTCTGAAGGAGCGTTTTTTAAACCAAACGGCATAACCGTCCACTCATACTGTCCAAACGGAACAGTAAAAGCAGTTTTGTAACGATCTTTTGGTTCAATCTGAATTTGCCAAAATCCTGACTTCATATCAAATTTTGAGAAAACAAATGCAGAATGAAGTTTTTGCAAAAGATCTTTTTTGTTGGGAATCGGATACCGAATCCATTTTAAAGCCTTGTTTAATGGTTTGTAATTGATTACAAGCCTAGGCGTGCCTCTTTCTATTTCAGAGTTTTTGTTAACATAAAAAGCCGCACAGCTCCAGGGAGATCTGGATTCTGTGATTAGACCTTTCTTTTTTAAATCTTGAATCTCTTTTTTGCAATGCTCTTCGAGTTCATGATTCATTTGGATTGGCCTAGCTTTTGTTGGAATTTGTTTTTCTGAAAACTCATTGTCATACGGTAGATCAACCATATGTTGTTTTCTACTCCAGAAGGCATTTGGTAAATCAGAACAAATTTCATTTTCAATTGTTTTTTGAAAATCAGAAATTCTTTGTTTTACCAAATTGTTTTCCAATCCTTTCTGGATTTTGAAAAAGGAAATATCCTGTTTGAGAAAATGCAAGTGTTTTTGTTTTCCTTGAATTATGCAATTCAATTCTCCTTTGTAAACAGAACAAGCTTTTAAAAAATTTAAATTCCTCGTTCTGGGTTTTTCAACAAAAGGGAAAACAATTTTTTCTCTATTTGTTTTAAAGGAAATACCATCATAAGTGACAGAATAGGGAGTAATCATATTGATAAATGGAGTCCCTAGAATGACAGTGTGACTGATATTTTCTAGTAAAACGAATGGAGTTTTGATAAAGATGCTACCATTCTGGATGGAAGCTTCTGTTTTAAATTTAATTCCCATGTCGGAGTTGTTAGCTGCGACAAGTTTTTCAGAAGTTTTTTCAAAAAACCTTTTTGGGACGATACAGCTTTTTAAACAGTTTAAATCTGCTCCTGTATCAAAAAGAGCAATTGTATCGATTTGAAAATCATTTGAAAAAACAATAGAAACTTTTACCAAATATTTTCTTGTGGTAATTTCTCTTAAGATAAACAAGAAATCATTTGGAGCGTTTTCTAAACTTTGAATTTTTTCTTCTAAGTCTAGATTAGCAGTTTCGTTTTCTTCCTTTTCTTCATTTTCGTTATTATCAGTGCTAGAATCTTGTGATAAAAGATCATGAAGAAGTTTTGAATCTATCTCCTGTTTTTCTTTAAGAGCTTTCAACTCTTGTTTGACAATCTTAATTTCTTCTTGAAGCGATTGAATTGTCACAGGAGGTTTTTCTTTTGATTTAGTACTTAGAATTTTTGTAAGATCATAAGTACTGTTTGGAATGAGTTTGGAAGTGGAAGGTTTCGGAGATTTTGGTTCAAAAGACTTCAAAAGTTTTTCAATGATTTCTTTTTGAAGTTTTGAATCTTCCACTTGTTTGATGATATCAAGAATTAATTCTTGATCTTTTGTCAAAACATTTAAAGATTTGAAACTACTACCCGACTCGCTGTTAGAGGAATCAAGAGCAGCAACTTCATCATTTTGAAGAGAATCTTCTGTTTCTGAGGATTCTGTTTGAGTTTCACTTTCAGAAATTTCAAGGAGGATGGCTTCAATTTTTTGGATCATTTCTTCCTCAACTTGTAATTCATGAAGTTTTTTGTTAAACCTACAATATTTTGAAGTATGGCCAGGTTTGCCACACTTAAAACAAGTGATTTGTTTGAAAGTTGGTTTGAAGGGTTTTTTAAAAGATCTTTTTCTATAAGGTTTTTGTGTTTTAGATCTTTTATAAAACTCTTGTTTGTTAGGTTTTGAAGGAAAACGTTTATGAGGCTTTTTATAGGATTTAGAACAGGAACCTCCACAGGTTTTTGTTTGACTTTCTGTGGAAACTTCGAACTGTTTACAAAATGATCCTAGTTCTTGCCTAGTTTTCTTCATTTCCCATTTCAGATGTTTTTGAAGTTTTAAGTCTTGACAGATCTTTAAACCTTCTTTTTGTGTGAAACTAACTAATTCCCCATAAGTTAAATGATTATAAGGAATCTGGCTAATTCCAAAAGCTTCTTTGATTTTACTTCGGACTCTTTCTCCTAAAAGGGTAGGAAGGCCAGCAAGGAATTTTTCTTTCCAAAATGGTTGATTGGAATCTTCCCTAAGCATTACCCTAGTTAAGAAAGTGTTTTTGTAAATTTGAAAGTCAGAAAGCTTTTTACATCTGAGATTTGAAAGAAGTTCTGCGTTTTTATCTTTTAAATGAGAAGGGTCACCTATGAAGTGTAGACTAATTGTATGGATTAGGGTAGCTACAGCATCAGGTATGGGGTTTCCTATCTCGTCAAGAATGGGAGTTCCATCTTCCAAGGTTTGGATTGCACCTAATATTTCTAACTGCTGTTGAGCAGTGAGATGATAATCCCACCATCCTTTCAGTTGTCCTGAAAATCCTGCAATGAGCAGTTCAGCAATGGCTTTATCAGGTGTACCTGTTTGGGTTTTGTAAGCATTGGAGGCCATAGTCATCTGTTGCAGAAGACTAAGGATGTTATATTCAGACATACCATCTATGTTCCATTCATAGACAGTAGAGGCATTAAACTTAGACTGGGACAAAATGTTTGGTCTATTTTCTATGCCTAAATCTGGGGCTGTGGTCATCGTTAAAGGTTGACCTCTTTGCCAAATTAGTTTGAACAATTCCTCCTTTTGCTTTGGCTGTGTATCCTCAGAGTCAGATACCTGATCTAAAGCACTAACAGCTTTGCTACGGTCAGGGGTATCTCTTACAACTTCTGCTGTAGACGTAGAGGTATTCTCTATCCTACTAAGTTGGGTTTTAAGAGCTTCAGTAAATTCTGATTTACCTTCCCTGAACAGTTTTTGGCTCGTTTTGGAGACCTGAAAAGGTTTGAACACTGGACTTTTTAGTTTTGAAACTGTTGATTCAACCTGGGAAACAACAGTGGTCGTTTTTTGGTTTTCCTCTATCCTAGTTAATTGTTTGGCAATCGTACTAAGATGAGTGTTTGAAAAATTGTTTTGTTGAAGAATATTTTTAATATCCTTGTTTGAATCACCACTTGGAGTTTTGTAAGGTGCAGCATCTATAGTGGTTTCTAGATGTGCGATTTTGATTTGTCTTAAAGGTGGATGTTCAGATTGAGTTTTCTTTCCATCTACCATCTCCCATTCTGTAACCTTATTCCTAATAGTAACAGGGTTTACAGATTTGGTGTTTGTTTTGAAAGGATATGAAATTTTGTTTTGTGATGCATAAATTTCAAACCAATCAAAGAATAAAACATGAGCTTTGTTTTGTATGACAAAGTCATAAAACTCATTTTGAATTTCTTTTCTTTTTTCCCGAAAATTTTTGAAGAACCAATTTCTTTTTTCTGAATTTTTTGAAGAATAGAAATCCTGATGTAAATAATTTTTGTCAACTTCAAATTCTTTTTCTAAAACATTTAGTTCATTGATAACATTTTCAGTTACCGCAGAAAAAGATGGTGAAGTTGGAGGTGAATTATGTTGGTCTTCATCACCTACCCGTGGTCTGGTATAGACTTGGTGAGGTACATTTGAAGAATAATCCACGTTTTGAAAAGAAGCACTTGGAATGCTTGAACAAGAAAATCTTGGGTTTTGAAAATTTTCCATCCTATCAGGCAGATGAATAACAGAGGGTAATTTTGAAATATTTCCCAAATCCAGAGTACTCATGGAAGAACCAGCATCTGAATACCGATGACTGGAAGCTCTGTTGAAGCTTATTTTTACCTTTCCGTCATTGTACTGGGTAATTTCCCTTAATTGGGTATTGGGTTTTGCCTGTTCAGTTTTGAAAAGATTTTGAAACAGACCAGTTTCATAAACTTGATCTTTTTTGATTTTTGGAATTTCCCAGTTATTTAAAGATTTTTGAAAATCCTCAATAGTGATTTCTTCACTATTGGTTGGATGTTTGAAATTTGATTCCGAGGAACCAGAAGCAAGAGAACTTGAAAGAGAAGTGGATCTACAAAATAAATTATTCATAATTTTGAAAATTTAATTTTAATTTTGAAAAAGGTATTTTCTTACCTGGATAACTAGGTCCTGGAATCTTACAGCCCTAAACGCCTGTTCGTCGGCTAAAACGGGACTTACTGCCTCACCTCTAACCTTAACCAGATAATATTTTAGTTTTTCAAACTTAAAATAAATTTACCAAATTATAAATAATAAAATCTTATATGAATTCTTCCCCCCTCGGCTCTGATACCATGAACGCCGCAAGATCAAAGGGTGAATAAAATTATAAATATTATCTAAAATTATGAATAAAATCTAAATCAAACAACAATATCCTCGAAAGGATTTCACAACCTAAATCTAAGTAAATATGCAATGCAAGTGCAATGCAGAAAATTAAAACCAAATCAGGAAAGTACGGGCAGTAGACCAGCCAGGAAAGCTTAAAGCTTTATCCTACAAAGGGCTAGAGCTTTTTCAGCCTATATACTTTCAAGATTGTTTGAAAGGTTTATGCAAACAGTATTTCTGATGTACCAGATCAGTTTGAACCGCAGGTACAGAGCATACTTATAGATGCAGAAACAATTGTTTGAAAATATAATTATTTATATAACAACATAAATTACAGAAACTGTAAGGTATAAAGAGGCTCAACACATGAGCTACACTTACAGGTTTTGAAAGAAAAGAAAATAATTACAAGAGATAAACACTCAGCTCAAGATTACAAGGTGTTTTTGCTCAACACATGAGCTACCTAACAATCGATCTAAGTGTGAGAGTTTGAAGACTGGGAATTCTCTCCAAATTAGTCTCTGCCTTCAACTGGGAATAAGGAGATTCTTAAATAGAGGGACTTCCGTCAATTAAGGGAGCCTGGTGGAGACAGGAAGTGATAAGATGAGCTGGAAAAGGAATCTTCACGTGCTCTTCTTCTGTTGCTCCATTATAGCTGTTTGAAAAAGAAGAAAAAGACAAGCACCGAAAGCAGAAAATACTTTTACTTTTTTTTTTTTTTTTTTTTATGAGGCTGGGCCTTAACAAAGGTATGGGCTTAAGCCTGTTTGCAAAAAATAAAACATAAAATAAGATGGGCTAAGCCCATGTTTACAAAGTTCCTTCGTTCATGGATCCAAGCGAGAGTTTGGGAAGACATCACAGTCTTCATCTGCCAGATCGAAGGTGGGCTCTGTTCCAGAGGATGAGCCTGCTTTTGAAGATCCTGAAGGGGCTTTCGAAGAAGAGGCCTTGCTTTGTAAAAGTTGGGCCATTATCTGAAAGTATTCCTCTTCAGTTTTTGCTGCTGCAAGTTGTGTTTGTGCAAAGGATTTTTGGGCCAAGAACTGTGTTGAGGAATGTTCTACCCTGAGAAATCCCTGGCTTTGAAGGTATCGACTTACAGCTGGTCTTTTGATGGAGTCCGGAATGTTGAATTTCGTCCACCATCTGGTTTTGAATCTTCTGACTAAGCTTAACTGTGCCTCTTGCTGGTGGTAATCCAGATACCAAGCTGTGACCCAAGGTAAGAAAAACCTGGTAGCAAAAAGCTGTAAAGGATGAAACCTTTTTTCTCTGTCAGAAGGCTGATAGGAGGTTTTAAAAAGGGTGTAGCTTTCCTGAATTTGGGGTTTTAGGATTTCAGGAGAAGCTCCATACAATTTCCACCAATGTGCAAACCAAAAAGGGATTCTGGCTGTGTCATGCTTGGGCTGAAAGTAAAACAACCAAGTATGGGTGGAATTTGCGTTTTGAAAAAGGAAGGCATTGTACCAGGCCTGTTGATAATCCCAGTAGGAATAGGTCCGGCAGTGGTTATAAGTGGTTTTGAAATCAACAGGAAAAGATTTAGGTTGATGAAGGTTTTGTCCCCATTCAAGGGGTGAGATCACCCTATGGATTTTTCCCATTGAGTAGTTAACAGGTCCGGTTTTTGGGTTGTCCACAATGGACACAGAACCTGTAATTTCAAGAATTGCCCTGTAATAAGGCTGAGGTTTTGTTAAATCCCATGGTTTGAAAAACCAGCCTTTAGAGAAAATCTTTGAAATGGCCATCTGAGGATCATTTGCATAAAATCCTTCCTCAATGGTCGCAATATATTGGAAATCTGTTTTGACAAAATAATTTGAAATGTTTTTTGTTTGAGATAAAACGATTTCAGAACTGTTTTGTGTCAAAACAATTTTTGAAAATTCCTCTTGCGAGGATTTTGAAGTAGAAACTCCGAGATCGGAGGGTTTGATAAGCTGTCTACTACAAGATGTCTCTTGTGTAGGTTTTGAAATTTGTTTTGAGGAAGTTTTTGAGGATGAAGATCCTTCCTCTGGTTTTGAAATAGTTAATGGAGTATTACCTGCTTGCTTTTTAGCAATCATTTTGAAAAGGGAGCCAAGTTCTGGCTGTTTGTCGAGAGTCTCGATCCATTGTTGGACCAAGGACTGTTTGGCAAGGGCTTCTTCATCTTCTTCGACAATTTCTGCCCATGATTTGATTTCTGTAGCAGAAGAAGCTGCTACAGGTTTTGAAATTTTTGGGTCCTCTTTTTGGACCTCTTTCTCTTTTCCCTTCCCTTTTGATTTTCTGGGCATGTTTTAGGTCCTGTTTTGGAGGAACTCTCTGGTCAGAAAATCAGGAATTGAGTTTGTATCTCCTTTAATAAATTCAATTTCAAAATCGAAAATACTAAGGATAGCTTGCCAACGGGCAAAAATCTGTTTTGATGCGATGTTTTGAACATCTTTTTGTAAAATGTCCTTAGCAGATTTGCAATCAATCCGAAGTAAAAACTTCTGATTTAGTAAATCGCTTTGGAATTTTGAAATGCACATGACAATTGAAAGAATCTCTTTTTTGATTGTGGAATAGTTTTTCTGACAATTATTCCAATGTGCAGAAGTGAACTGGACTATGCATTCTTTCCCGCCCACTGTTTGTTTTAAAATGCCTCCATAACCTAAGTCAGATGCATCAGTTTCAACAATCTTAGGTGCTAATGGGTCAGCTAAATGCAGGCATGGAATTTCTTTTACCTGTTTCTTAATTTGTTGAACTATACTAGTATGTTCATCAGACCAAGCAACAGGGTTTTTCTTTAACCTATCATGCAAAGGTTTTGCTAGACGGTTAATATTAGGACAAAAATCTAAGACATAATTCAGACTACCCAAAAATCTTTGAAGTTGAGTTTTGTCTAAGATTTTGTTTGGAAATTTATCAGCAAAAGCTAAAGATCTCTCAATTGGAGTAATTGTTCCTTGGGAAATATAATGACCTAAGAAACGAATTTTCGTTTGGAAAAGAGAGAATTTTGTTTTTGAAACAACAAGTCCATTTTTCTTTGTTACATTGAAAAAGGCCCTGAGGTGTTTGAAATGCTGTTCAATTGAATCTAAAAAAACAAGAACATCATCAATATAAACAACACAGAATTTTGAGAAAGGATTAAAAATCTCATTCATAATTCTTTGAAATTCTGAAGGAGCGTTTTTTAAACCAAACGGCATAACCGTCCACTCATACTGTCCAAACGGAACAGTAAAAGCAGTTTTGTAACGATCTTTTGGTTCAATCTGAATTTGCCAAAATCCTGACTTCATATCAAATTTTGAGAAAACAAATGCAGAATGAAGTTTTTGCAAAAGATCTTTTTTGTTGGGAATCGGATACCGAATCCATTTTAAAGCCTTGTTTAATGGTTTGTAATTGATTACAAGCCTAGGCGTGCCTCTTTCTATTTCAGAGTTTTTGTTAACATAAAAAGCCGCACAGCTCCAGGGAGATCTGGATTCTGTGATTAGACCTTTCTTTTTTAAATCTTGAATCTCTTTTTTGCAATGCTCTTCGAGTTCATGATTCATTTGGATTGGCCTAGCTTTTGTTGGAATTTGTTTTTCTGAAAACTCATTTTCATACGGTAGATCAACCATATGTTGTTTTCTACTCCAGAAGGCATTTGGTAAATCAGAACAAATTTCATTTTCAATTGTTTTTTGAAAATCAGAAATTCTTTGTTTTACCAAATTGTTTTCCAATCCTTTCTGGATTTTGAAAAAGGAAATATCCTGTTTGAGAAAATGCAAGTGTTTTTGTTTTCCTTGAATTATGCAATTCAATTCTCCTTTGTAAACAGAACAAGCTTTTAAAAAATTTAAATTCCTCGTTCTGGGTTTTTCAACAAAAGGGAAAACAATTTTTTCTCTATTTGTTTTAAAGGAAATACCATCATAAGTGACAGAATAGGGAGTAATCATATTGATAAATGGAGTCCCTAGAATGACAGTGTGACTGATATTTTCTAGTAAAACGAATGGAGTTTTGATAAAGATGCTACCATTCTGGATGGAAGCTTCTGTTTTAAATTTAATTCCCATGTCGGAGTTGTTAGCTGCGACAAGTTTTTCAGAAGTTTTTTCAAAAAACCTTTTTGGGACGATACAGCTTTTTAAACAGTTTAAATCTGCTCCTGTATCAAAAAGAGCAATTGTATCGATTTGAAAATCATTTGAAAAAACAATAGAAACTTTTACCAAATATTTTCTTGTGGTAATTTCTCTTAAGATAAACAAGAAATCATTTGGAGCGTTTTCTAAACTTTGAATTTTTTCTTCTAAGTCTAGATTAGCAGTTTCGTTTTCTTCCTTTTCTTCATTTTCGTTATTATCAGTGCTAGAATCTTGTGATAAAAGATCATGAAGAAGTTTTGAATCTATCTCCTGTTTTTCTTTAAGAGCTTTCAACTCTTGTTTGACAATCTTAATTTCTTCTTGAAGCGATTGAATTGTCACAGGAGGTTTTTCTTTTGATTTAGTACTTAGAATTTTTGTAAGATCATAAGTACTGTTTGGAATGAGTTTGGAAGTGGAAGGTTTCGGAGATTTTGGTTCAAAAGACTTCAAAAGTTTTTCAATGATTTCTTTTTGAAGTTTTGAATCTTCCACTTGTTTGATGATATCAAGAATTAATTCTTGATCTTTTGTCAAAACATTTAAAGATTTGAAACTACTACCCGACTCGCTGTTAGAGGAATCAAGAGCAGCAACTTCATCATTTTGAAGAGAATCTTCTGTTTCTGAGGATTCTGTTTGAGTTTCACTTTCAGAAATTTCAAGGAGGATGGCTTCAATTTTTTGGATCATTTCTTCCTCAACTTGTAATTCATGAAGTTTTTTGTTAAACCTACAATATTTTGAAGTATGGCCAGGTTTGCCACACTTAAAACAAGTGATTTGTTTGAAAGTTGGTTTGAAGGGTTTTTTAAAAGATCTTTTTCTATAAGGTTTTTGTGGTTTAGATCTTTTATAAAACTCTTGTTTGTTAGGTTTTGAAGGAAAACGTTTATGAGGCTTTTTATAGGATTTAGAACAGGAACCTCCACAGGTTTTTGTTTGACTTTCTGTGGAAACTTCGAACTGTTTACAAAATGATCCTAGTTTTTGCCTAGTTTTCTTCATTTCCCATTTCAGATGTTTTTGAAGTTTTAAGTCTTGACAGATCTTTAAACCTTCTTTTTTTGTGAAACTAACTAATTCCCCATAAGTTAAATGATTATAAGGAATCTAGCTAATTCCAAAAGCTTCTTTGATTTTACTTCGGACTCTTTCTCCTAAAAGGGTAGGAAGGCCAGCAAGGAATTTTTCTTTCCAAAATGGTTGATTGGAATCTTCCCTAAGCATTACCCTAGTTAAGAAAGTGTTTTTGTAAATTTGAAAGTCAGAAAGCTTTTTACATCTGAGATTTGAAAGAAGTTCTGCGTTTTTATCTTTTAAATGAGAAGGGTCACCTATGAAGTGTAGACTAATTGTATGGATTAGGGTAGCTACAGCATCAGGTATGGGGTTTCCTATCTCGTCAAGAATGGGAGTTCCATCTTCCAAGGTTTGGATTGCACCTAATATTTCTAACTGCTGTTGAGCAGTGAGATGATAATCCCACCATCCTTTCAGTTGTCCTGAAAATCCTGCAATGAGCAGTTCAGCAATGGCTTTATCAGGTGTACCTGTTTGGGTTTTGTAAGCATTGGAGGCCATAGTCATCTGTTGCAGAAGACTAAGGATGTTATATTCAGACATACCATCTATGTTCCATTCATAGACAGTAGAGGCATTAAACTTAGACTGGGACAAAATGTTTGGTCTATTTTCTATGCCTAAATCTGGGGCTGTGGTCATCGTTAAAGGTTGACCTCTTTGCCAAATTAGTTTGAACAATTCCTCCTTTTGCTTTGGCTGTGTATCCTCAGAGTCAGATACCTGATCTAAAGCACTAACAGCTTTGCTACGGTCAGGGGTATCTCTTACAACTTCTGCTGTAGACGTAGAGGTATTCTCTATCCTACTAAGTTGGGTTTTAAGAGCTTCAGTAAATTCTGATTTACCTTCCCTGAACAGTTTTTGGCTCGTTTTGGAGACCTGAAAAGGTTTGAACACTGGACTTTTTAGTTTTGAAACTGTTGATTCAACCTGGGAAACAACAGTGGTCGTTTTTTGGTTTTCCTCTATCCTAGTTAATTGTTTGGCAATCGTACTAAGATGAGTGTTTGAAAAATTGTTTTGTTGAAGAATATTTTTAATATCCTTGTTTGAATCACCACTTGGAGTTTTGTAAGGTGCAGCATCTATAGTGGTTTCTAGATGTGCGATTTTGATTTGTCTTAAAGGTGGATGTTCAGATTGAGTTTTCTTTCCATCTACCATCTCCCATTCTGTAACCTTATTCCTAATAGTAACAGGGTTTACAGATTTGGTGTTTGTTTTGAAAGGATATGAAATTTTGTTTTGTGATGCATAAATTTCAAACCAATCAAAGAATAAAACATGAGCTTTGTTTTGTATGACAAAGTCATAAAACTCATTTTGAATTTCTTTTCTTTTTTCCCGAAAATTTTTGAAGAACCAATTTCTTTTTTCTGAATTTTTTGAAGAATAGAAATCCTGATGTAAATAATTTTTGTCAACTTCAAATTCTTTTTCTAAAACATTTAGTTCATTGATAACATTTTCAGTTACCGCAGAAAAAGATGGTGAAGTTGGAGGTGAATTATGTTGGTCTTCATCACCTACCCGTGGTCTGGTATAGACTTGGTGAGGTACATTTGAAGAATAATCCACGTTTTGAAAAGAAGCACTTGGAATGCTTGAACAAGAAAATCTTGGGTTTTGAAAATTTTCCATCCTATCAGGCAGATGAATAACAGAGGGTAATTTTGAAATATTTCCCAAATCCAGAGTACTCATGGAAGAACCAGCATCTGAATACCGATGACTGGAAGCTCTGTTGAAGCTTATTTTTACCTTTCCGTCATTGTACTGGGTAATTTCCCTTAATTGGGTATTGGATTTTGCCTGTTCAGGAGATTTTGGTTTTGAAATTCCTTCCAAGATCCAGTCTTCAGGAAGATTTATATCTTTCCAAAGGATGGATTTTGGAATGACAGTGTTAGATCTGGATAGATCTGTTTGTAAAAAGAAAGTCTCACCTTTTTTAGATTCAACATTTTTTGTTGCTGTAAAAGCTGAAACCATTGCCTTGTAATGCATTTTAAACATAATTGCTACTGGAATTGATCCTTCCAGCATTTTGTAATTATGGGTTTTGATCTGCAAAATCAAGGATTTTAAAATGTTTTTATCTCTAAGAGATAAAGAGATGTCCGGATAACATTCAAAAGAGATTTGGATATCCCTTTCTTCCGTTTTGATGACATAGTCAGTTTTGAAAAGATTTTGAAACAGACCAGTTTCATAAACTTGATCTTTTTTGATTTTTGGAATTTCCCAGTTATTTAAAGATTTTTGAAAATCCTCAATAGTGATTTCTTCACTATTGGTTGGATGTTTGAAATTTGATTCCGAGGAACCAGAAGCAAGAGAACTTGAAAGAGAAGTGGATCTACAAAATAAATTATTCATAATTTTGAAAATTTAATTTTAATTTTGAAAAAGGTATTTTCTTACCTGGATAACTAGGTCCTGGAATCTTACAGCCCTAAACGCCTGTTCGTCGGCTAAAACGGGACTTACTGCCTCACCTCTAACCTTAACCAGATAATATTTTAGTTTTTCAAACTTAAAATAAATTTACCAAATTATAAATAATAAAATCTTATATGAATTCTTCCCCCCTCGGCTCTGATACCATGAACGCCGCAAGATCCCTTTTTGGTTATAGAGCCGAGGGGGGAAGAATTCATATAAGATTTTATTATTTATAATTTGGTAAATTTATTTTAAGTTTGAAAAACTAAAATATTATCTGGTTAAGGTTAGAGGTGAGGCAGTAAGTCCCGTTTTAGCCGACGAACAGGCGTTTAGGGCTGTAAGATTCCAGGACCTAGTTATCCAGGTAAGAAAATACCTTTTTCAAAATTAAAATTAAATTTTCAAAATTATGAATAATTTATTTTGTAGATCCACTTCTCTTTCAAGTTCTCTTGCTTCTGGTTCCTCGGAATCAAATTTCAAACATCCAACCAATAGTGAAGAAATCACTATTGAGGATTTTCAAAAATCTTTAAATAACTGGGAAATTCCAAAAATCAAAAAAGATCAAGTTTATGAAACTGGTCTGTTTCAAAATCTTTTCAAAACTGACTATGTCATCAAAACGGAAGAAAGGGATATCCAAATCTCTTTTGAATGTTATCCGGACATCTCTTTATCTCTTAGAGATAAAAACATTTTAAAATCCTTGATTTTGCAGATCAAAACCCATAATTACAAAATGCTGGAAGGATCAATTCCAGTAGCAATTATGTTTAAAATGCATTACAAGGCAATGGTTTCAGCTTTTACAGCAACAAAAAATGTTGAATCTAAAAAAGGTGAGACTTTCTTTTTACAAACAGATCTATCCAGATCTAACACTGTCATTCCAAAATCCATCCTTTGGAAAGATATAAATCTTCCTGAAGACTGGATCTTGGAAGGAATTTCAAAACCAAAATCTCCTGAACAGGCAAAATCCAATACCCAATTAAGGGAAATTACCCAGTACAATGACGGAAAGGTAAAAATAAGCTTCAACAGAGCTTCCAGTCATCGGTATTCAGATGCTGGTTCTTCCATGAGTACTCTGGATTTGGGAAATATTTCAAAATTACCCTCTGTTATTCATCTGCCTGATAGGATGGAAAATTTTCAAAACCCAAGATTTTCTTGTTCAAGCATTCCAAGTGCTTCTTTTCAAAACGTGGATTATTCTTCAAATGTACCTCACCAAGTCTATACCAGACCACGGGTAGGTGATGAAGACCAACATAATTCACCTCCAACTTCACCATCTTTTTCTGCGGTAACTGAAAATGTTATCAATGAACTAAATGTTTTAGAAAAAGAATTTGAAGTTGACAAAAATTATTTACATCAGGATTTCTATTCTTCAAAAAATTCAGAAAAAAGAAATTGGTTCTTCAAAAATTTTCGGGAAAAAAGAAAAGAAATTCAAAATGAGTTTTATGACTTTGTCATACAAAACAAAGCTCATGTTTTATTCTTTGATTGGTTTGAAATTTATGCATCACAAAACAAAATTTCATATCCTTTCAAAACAAACACCAAATCTGTAAACCCTGTTACTATTAGGAATAAGGTTACAGAATGGGAGATGGTAGATGGAAAGAAAACTCAATCTGAACATCCACCTTTAAGACAAATCAAAATCGCACATCTAGAAACCACTATAGATGCTGCACCTTACAAAACTCCAAGTGGTGATTCAAACAAGGATATTAAAAATATTCTTCAACAAAACAATTTTTCAAACACTCATCTTAGTACGATTGCCAAACAATTAACTAGGATAGAGGAAAACCAAAAAACGACCACTGTTGTTTCCCAGGTTGAATCAACAGTTTCAAAACTAAAAAGTCCAGTGTTCAAACCTTTTCAGGTCTCCAAAACGAGCCAAAAACTGTTCAGGGAAGGTAAATCAGAATTTACTGAAGCTCTTAAAACCCAACTTAGTAGGATAGAGAATACCTCTACGTCTACAGCAGAAGTTGTAAGAGATACCCCTGACCGTAGCAAAGCTGTTAGTGCTTTAGATCAGGTATCTGACTCTGAGGATACACAGCCAAAGCAAAAGGAGGAATTGTTCAAACTAATTTGGCAAAGAGGTCAACCTTTAACGATGACCACAGCCCCAGATTTAGGCATAGAAAATAGACCAAACATTTTGTCCCAGTCTAAGTTTAATGCCTCTACTGTCTATGAATGGAACATAGATGGTATGTCTGAATATAACATCCTTAGTCTTCTGCAACAGATGACTATGGCCTCCAATGCTTACAAAACCCAAACAGGTACACCTGATAAAGCCATTGCTGAACTGCTCATTGCAGGATTTTCAGGACAACTGAAAGGATGGTGGGATTATCATCTCACTGCTCAACAGCAGTTAGAAATATTAGGTGCAATCCAAACCTTGGAAGATGGAACTCCCATTCTTGACGAGATAGGAAACCCCATACCTGATGCTGTAGCTACCCTAATCCATACAATTAGTCTACACTTCATAGGTGACCCTTCTCATTTAAAAGATAAAAACGCAGAACTTCTTTCAAATCTCAGATGTAAAAAGCTTTCTGACTTTCAAATTTACAAAAACACTTTCTTAACTAGGGTAATGCTTAGGGAAGATTCCAATCAACCATTTTGGAAAGAAAAATTCCTTGCTGGCCTTCCTACCCTTTTAGGAGAAAGAGTCCGAAGTAAAATCAAAGAAGCTTTTGGAATTAGCCAGATTCCTTATAATCATTTAACTTATGGGGAATTAGTTAGTTTCACACAAAAAGAAGGTTTAAAGATCTGTCAAGACTTAAAACTTCAAAAACATCTGAAATGGGAAATGAAGAAAACTAGGCAAGAACTAGGATCATTTTGTAAACAGTTCGAAGTTTCCACAGAAAGTCAAACAAAAACCTGTGGAGGTTCCTGTTCTAAATCCTATAAAAAGCCTCATAAACGTTTTCCTTCAAAACCTAACAAACAAGAGTTTTATAAAAGATCTAAAACACAAAAACCTTATAGAAAAAGATCTTTTAAAAAACCCTTCAAACCAACTTTCAAACAAATCACTTGTTTTAAGTGTGGCAAACCTGGCCATACTTCAAAATATTGTAGGTTTAACAAAAAACTTCATGAATTACAAGTTGAGGAAGAAATGATCCAAAAAATTGAAGCCATCCTCCTTGAAATTTCTGAAAGTGAAACTCAAACAGAATCCTCAGAAACAGAAGATTCTTTTCAAAATGATGAAGTTGCTGCTCTTGATTCCTCTAACAGCGAGTCGGGTAGTAGTTTCAAATCTTTAAATGTTTTGACAAAAGATCAAGAATTAATTCTTGATATCATCAAACAAGTGGAAGATTCAAAACTTCAAAAAGAAATCATTGAAAAACTTTTGAAGTCTTTTGAACCAAAATCTCCGAAACCTTCCACTTCCAAACTCATTCCAAACAGTACTTATGATCTTACAAAAATTCTAAGTACTAAATCAAAAGAAAAACCTCCTGTGACAATTCAATCGCTTCAAGAAGAAATTAAGATTGTCAAACAAGAGTTGAAAGCTCTTAAAGAAAAACAGGAGATAGATTCAAAACTTCTTCATGATCTTTTATCACAAGATTCTAGCACTGATAATAACGAAAATGAAGAAAAGGAAGAAAACGAAACTGCTAATCTAGACTTAGAAGAAAAAATTCAAAGTTTAGAAAACGCTCCAAATGATTTCTTGTTTATCTTAAGAGAAATTACCACAAGAAAATATTTGGTAAAAGTTTCTATTGTTTTTTCAAATGATTTTCAAATCGATACAATTGCTCTTTTTGATACAGGAGCAGATTTAAACTGTTTAAAAAGCTGTATCGTCCCAAAAAGGTTTTTTGAAAAAACTTCTGAAAAACTTGTCGCAGCTAACAACTCCGACATGGGAATTAAATTTAAAACAGAAGCTTCCATCCAGAATAGTAGCATCTTTATCAAAACTCCATTCGTTTTACTAGAAAATATCAGTCACACTGTCATTCTAGGGACTCCATTTATCAATATGATTACTCCCTATTCTGTCACTTATGATGGTATTTCCTTTAAAACAAATAGAGAAAAAATTGTTTTCCCTTTTGTTGAAAAACCCAGAACGAGGAATTTAAATTTTTTAAAAGCTTGTTCTGTTTACAAAGGAGAATTGAATTGCATAATTCAAGGAAAACAAAAACACTTGCATTTTCTCAAACAGGATATTTCCTTTTTCAAAATCCAGAAAGGATTGGAAAACAATTTGGTAAAACAAAGAATTTCTGATTTTCAAAAAACAATTGAAAATGAAATTTGTTCTGATTTACCAAATGCCTTCTGGAGTAGAAAACAACATATGGTTGATCTACCGTATGAAAATGAGTTTTCAGAAAAATAAATTCCAACAAAAGCTAGGCCAATCCAAATGAATCATGAACTCGAAGAGCATTGCAAAAAAGAGATTCAAGATTTAAAAAAGAAAGGTCTAATCACAGAATCCAGATCTCCCTGGAGCTGTGCGGCTTTTTATGTTAACAAAAACTCTGAAATAGAAAGAGGCACGCCTAGGCTTGTAATCAATTACAAACCATTAAACAAGGCTTTAAAATGGATTCGGTATCCGATTCCCAACAAAAAAGATCTTTTGCAAAAACTTCATTCTGCATTTGTTTTCTCAAAATTTGATATGAAGTCAGGATTTTGGCAAATTCAGATTGAACCAAAAGATCGTTACAAAACTGCTTTTACTGTTCCGTTTGGACAGTATGAGTGGACGGTTATGCCGTTTGGTTTAAAAAACGCTCCTTCAGAATTTCAAAGAATTATGAATGAGATTTTTAATCCTTTCTCAAAATTCTGTGTTGTTTATATTGATGATGTTCTTGTTTTTTCAGATTCAATTGAACAGCATTTCAAACACCTCAGGGCCTTTTTCAATGTAACAAAGAAAAATGGACTTGTTGTTTCAAAAACAAAATTCTCTCTTTTCCAAACGAAAATTCGTTTCTTAGGTCATTATATTTCCCAAGGAACAATTACTCCAATTGAGAGATCTTTAGCTTTTGCTGATAAATTTCCAAACAAAATCTTAGACAAAACTCAACTTCAAAGATTTTTGGGTAGTCTGAATTATGTCTTAGATTTTTGTCCTAATATTAACCGTCTAGCAAAACCTTTGCATGATAGGTTAAAGAAAAACCCTGTTGCTTGGTCTGATGAACATACTAGTATAGTTCAACAAATTAAGAAACAGGTAAAAGAAATTCCATGCCTGCATTTAGCTGACCCATTAGCACCTAAGATTGTTGAAACTGATGCATCTGACTTAGGTTATGGAGGCATTTTAAAACAAACAGTGGGCGGGAAAGAATGCATAGTCCAGTTCACTTCTGCACATTGGAATAATTGTCAGAAAAACTATTCCACAATCAAAAAAGAGATTCTTTCAATTGTCATGTGCATTTCAAAATTCCAAAGCGATTTACTAAATCAGAAGTTTTTACTTCGGATTGATTGCAAATCTGCTAAGGACATTTTACAAAAAGATGTTCAAAACATCGCATCAAAACAGATTTTTGCCCGTTGGCAAGCTATCCTTAGTATTTTCGATTTTGAAATTGAATTTATTAAAGGAGATACAAACTCAATTCCTGATTTTCTGACCAGAGAGTTCCTCCAAAACAGGACCTAAAACATGCCCAGAAAATCAAAAGGGAAGGGAAAAGAGAAAGAGGTCCAAAAAGAGGACCCAAAAATTTCAAAACCTGTAGCAGCTTCTTCTGCTACAGAAATCAAATCATGGGCAGAAATTGTCGAAGAAGATGAAGAAGCCCTTGCCAAACAGTCCTTGGTCCAACAATGGATCGAGACTCTCGACAAACAGCCAGAACTTGGCTCCCTTTTCAAAATGATTGCTAAAAAGCAAGCAGGTAATACTCCATTAACTATTTCAAAACCAGAGGAAGGATCTTCATCCTCAAAAACTTCCTCAAAACAAATTTCAAAACCTACACAAGAGACATCTTGTAGTAGACAGCTTATCAAACCCTCCGATCTCGGAGTTTCTACTTCAAAATCCTCGCAAGAGGAATTTTCAAAAATTGTTTTGACACAAAACAGTTCTGAAATCGTTTTATCTCAAACAAAAAACATTTCAAATTATTTTGTCAAAACAGATTTCCAATATATTGCGACCATTGAGGAAGGATTTTATGCAAATGATCCTCAGATGGCCATTTCAAAGATTTTCTCTAAAGGCTGGTTTTTCAAACCATGGGATTTAACAAAACCTCAGCCTTATTACAGGGCAATTCTTGAAATTACAGGTTCTGTGTCCATTGTGGACAACCCAAAAACCGGACCTGTTAACTACTCAATGGGAAAAATCCATAGGGTGATCTCACCCCTTGAATGGGGACAAAACCTTCATCAACCTAAATCTTTTCCTGTTGATTTCAAAACCACTTATAACCACTGCCGGACCTATTCCTACTGGGATTATCAACAGGCCTGGTACAATGCCTTCTTTTTTCAAAACGCAAATTCCACCCATACTTGGTTGTTTTACTTTCAGCCCAAGCATGACACAGCCAGAATCCCTTTTTGGTTTGCACATTGGTGGAAATTGTATGGAGCTTCTCCTGAAATCCTAAAACCCCAAATTCAGGAAAGCTACACCCTTTTTAAAACCTCCTTTCAGCCTTCTGACAGAGAAAAAAGGTTTCATCCTTTACAGCTTTTTGCTACCAGGTTTTTCTTACCTTGGGTCACAGCTTGGTATCTGGATTACCACCAGCAAGAGGCACAGTTAAGCTTAGTCAGAAGATTCAAAACCAGATGGTGGACGAAATTCAACATTCCGGACTCCATCAAAAGACCAGCTGTAAGTCGATACCTTCAAAGCCAGGGATTTCTCAGGGTAGAACATTCCTCAACACAGTTCTTGGCCCAAAAATCCTTGTTTGAATAAAATTATAAATATATATATATATATATAAATATATATATATATATATATATATATATATATATATATATATATTGAAATAACAATTTAAATTACAGAAACTGTAAGGTACAAAGGCTCAACACATGAGCTACACTTACAGATTTTAGAAGAAACTAAAATAATTACAAGTTTTGGAGATAAACACTCAGCTCAAGATTACAAGGGGTTTTTGCTCATCACATGAGCTTCCTAAAATCCGATCTAAGTGTGAGAGTTTGAAGATTAGGAATCCTCTCCAAATTAGTCTCTGCCTTCAACTGGGAAGAAGGAAGTCTTAAGTAGAGAGTCCACCATCAATTAAGGGAGCCTGAAGTGATTGGATGAGCTGTAAAGAGATTCCTTCACATGGGTGCCTGTCCGTCAATTATGGCTATTTGAAAATTAAAAAAGCAACCGAAAGTAGCCAACAGAATAAAGTTTACCGTTTGGCTTTTTGACTTTTCTTTTACTTTTTTTTTTCCAGATAGGCTGGGCCTCTTTATAGGCTAAGCCTATGTTTACAATTTTTAAAAGGAAAATGAATGGGCTAGGCCCATGTTTGTAAAACATCTTCATTTATGGATCCAAGTGAGAGTTGGGGAAGACATCACAGTCTTCATCTGCCAGATCGAAGATGGGCTCTGTTCCAGAGGATGAGCCTGCTTTGAAGAATCTGAAGGGGCTTTCGAAGAATCTGAAGGGGCTTTCGAAGAATTGGCCTTGCTTTGGAGAAGTTGGGTCATAATCTGAAAGTATTCCTCTTCAGTTTTTGCCGCCACCAATTGGGTCTGAGCAAAGGATTTCTGGGCCAGAAACTGAGTTGTTGCTGGTTCTGCTCTGAGAAAGCCTTGACTTTGGAGCCACAAGCTTACGACTGTTATTTTGATGGAGTCAAGAATGGAAAATTTTATCCACCACCTGATTTTAAATCTTTTGACCAGGTTTATTTGTGCTTCCTGCGATGGTAGTCTAGATACCAGGCTATTACCCATGGCAAAAAGAACCTTGTTGCAAAAAGCATTAAAGGATGGAACCTTTTTTCTTTGTCAAATGGTTTGTAAGAGGTTTTAAAAAGGTTATAGCTTTCCTGAATTTGGGGTTTTAGTATTTCAGGAGAAGCCCCATACAATTTCCACTAATGAGCAAACCAAAAAGGAATTTTGGTAGACTCCTGTTTGTGGTTGAAGTAGAACAACCAAGTGTGGGTGAAATTTGTGTTTTGAAAAAGAAAGGCATTGTACTAGGCCTGTTGATAATCCCAATAGGTATAGATCCGGTAATGGTTATAGGTGATTTTGAAATCAACGAAAAAGAATTTGGGTTAGTGAAGGTTTTCTCCCCACTCGAGAGGAGAGAGAACTTTATGGATTTTTCCCATTGAATAGTTGATTTGTCCGGTTTTAGGATTGTCCACAATGGACACGGAACCCGTCAATTCTAAGATTGTCCTGTAATAAGGCTAGGGTTTTGTTAAATCCCATGGTTTAAAAAACCAGCCTTTGGGGAAAACTCTTGAAATAGCCTTGAAGATAAAATCCTTCCTCCATGGTCCAAATGTATTGAAAATCTGTTTTAACAAAATAATTTAAAATATTTTTTGACAGAGATAAAATAATTTTAGAACTATTTTGGGTTAAAATAATTTTTAAAAATTCCTATTGTGAGGATTTTGAAGAAATAACTCCAAAGTCGGAGGGTTTGATAAGTTGTCTACTACAAGATGCTTCTTATGTAGGTTTTGAAATTTGTTTAGAGGAGGGTTTTGAGGATAAAGATCCTTCCTCTTGTTTTGAAATGGTTTGAGGGGTTTTACGTGTTTGCTGTTCAGCCAGTATTTTGAAAAGGGAGCCAAGTTCTGGAAGTTTGGAAAGAGTTTTGATCCATTGTTGGACCTGAGACTGTTTGGCTCATCTTCTTCGACAATTTGGGCCCATGATTTAATCTTTGTGATAGACGAGGCTGCTACAGGTTTTGAAACCTTCTGGTCCTCTTTCTGGACCTCTTTTCCCTTTCCTTTGGATTTTCTTGGCATTTTAAGTCCTGTTTTGAAGGAACTCTCTGGTTAGAAAATCAGGAATCGAGTTTTTATCTCCCTTAATAAATTCAATTTCAAAATAAATATACTAAGGATAGCTTTCCATCTGGCAAAAATTTATTTTGATGCGATGTTTTGAACATCTTTTTGTAAAACTTCCTTGGTAAATTTACAATCAATCCGAAGTAAAAACTTCTGATTTAGTAAATTGCTTTGGAATTTTGAAATGCACATGACAATTGAAAGAATTTCTTTTTTAATTGTAGAATAATTTTTTTGACAATCATTCCAATGTGCAGATGTGAACTGGACTATGCATTCTTTCCCGCCCACTTTTTGCTTTAAAATGTCTTCATAACCTAAGTCAGACGCATCAGTCTCAATAATCTTAGGTGCTAATGGGTCAGCTAAATGTAGGCATGGAATTTCTTTTACCTATTTCTTAATTTGTTGAACTATACTAATGTGTTCATCAAACCAAGCTACAGGGGTTTTCTTCAACCTATCATGCAAGGGTTTTGCTAATCGGTTGATATTTGGACAAAAATCTAGAACATAATTCAGACTTCGAAGGAATCTCAGAAGCAAGGTTTTATCTAAAATTTTATCTGAAAATTTATCAGCAAAAGCTAAAGATCTCTCTATAGGAGTAGTCGTCCCTTGGGAAATATAATGTCCTAAGAAACGGATTTTTGTTTGGAAAAGAGAGATTTTTATTTTTGAAACAACAAGTCCATTTTTCTTCACATTGAAAAAGGTCATGAGGTTTTTGAAATGTTGTTCGATTGACTCTGAAAAGACAAAAACATCATCTATATAAACAATACAGAAATTTGAAAAAAGATTAAAAATCTCATTCATAATTTTTTGAAATTCTGAAGGAGCATTTTTTAAACCAAAAGGCATAACCGTCCACTCATACTGTCCAAATGGAATAGTAAAAGCAGTTTTGTAACGATCTTTTAGTTCAATCTGAATTTGCCAAAAACCTGATTTCATATCAAATTTTGAGAAAACAAATGCAGAATGCAGTTTTTGCAAAAGATCTTTTTTGTTAAGAATCGGATATCGAATCCATTTTAAAGTCTTGTTTAATGGTTTGTAATTAATTACAAGCCTAGGCGTTTAGATTTCAGAGTTTTTGTTAACATAAAAAGCTGCACAGCTCCAGGGAGACCTGGACTCTGTGATTAAACCCTTTTGTTTTAAATCTTGAATCTCTTTTTTACAATGTTCTTTGAGTTCATGATTCATTTGAATGGGTCTAGCTTTTGTTGGAATTTGCTTTTCTGAAAATTCATTTTCATATGGTAAATCAACCATATGTTGTTTTCTGTTCCAGAAACCATTTGGTAAATCTGAACAAATTTCATTTTCAATCAATTTTTGAAAATCTGAAATTCTTTGTTTTACCAAATCATTTTCCAAACACTTTTGGATTTTAAAAAAGGAAACATCCTGTTTGAGAAATTGTAGATGTTTTTGTTTTCCTTGAATTATACAATTCAATTCACTTTTGTAAACAGAACAAGCTTTTAAAAGATTTAGATTTCTTGTTTTGGGTTTTTCAATAAAAGGGAAAATAATTTTTTCTCTATTTGTTTTAAAAGAAATGCCATCATATGTAACAGAATAGAGAGTAATCATATTGATAAATGGAGTCCCTAAAATGACAGTATAGCTGATATTTTCAAGTAAAATAAAAGGAGTTTTAATAAAGATGCTACCATTTTGGATGGAAGCTTCTGTTTTAAATCTAATTTTCATGTCGAAATTGTTAGCTGGGATAAGTTTTTCAGAAGTTTTTTCAGAAAACCTTTTTGGAACGATACAGCTTTTTAAACAATTTAAATCTACTCCTATATCAAAAAGAGCAACTGTATCAATTTTGAAGTTGTCTAAAAAAACAAGGGAAACTTTTACCAAATATTTTCTCGTGGTTATTTCTCTTAAAATAAACAAGAAATCATTTACTTTGAATTTCATTTTCTAAGTCTAGATTAGCAGTTTTATTCTTTTTCTTCATTTTCATTATCTTTAGAACTAGTGTTTTGTGATAAAAGAGTATGAAGAAGATTTGAATCTTTCTCCTGTTTTTCTTGAAGAGTTTTAAACTCTTTTTTGACGATCTTAATTTCTTCTTAAAGTGATTGAATTGTCACAGGAGGTTTTGATTTTGTTTTAGTACCTAAAATTTTTGTGAAATCATAGGTACTATTTGGAATTAGTTTAGAAATCGAAGTGGAAGGTTTTGGAGATCTAGGTTCAAAAGACTTTAAAAGTTTTTCAATGATCTCTTTTTGAAGCTTTGAATCTTCCACTTGTTTGATGATATCAAGAATTAATTCCTGATCTTTTGTCAAAACATTTATTGATTTGAAACTAGTGTCCGACTCATTGCTGGAGGGATCAAGGGCAGCTAGATCATCATTTTGGAAAGAATCCTCTGTTTCTTATGATTCTGTTTGAGTTTCATTATCCATAATTTCAAGGAGGAGTGCCTCAATTTTTTGAATTGTTTCTTCCTCAACTTGTAATTCATGGAGTTTTTTATTGAATCTACAATATTTTGAAATGTGACCAGGTCTGTTATATTTATAACAGGTTACCTATTTTTGGAATTGTGGTTTAAAGGGTTGTTTTGAAGATTGCCTTTTCTTGCGAAATTTTGAGGCTTAGATTTCCTATAAAATTCCCCTTTATTAGGTTTTGAAGAAAAGCGTTTGTGAGGCTTTTTGTAGGATTTGGAACAGGAACCTCCATAGGATTTTGTTTGGTTTTCTGTGGATATTTCAAACTGTTTACAAAATGATCCTAGTTCTTGCCTAGTTTTCTTCATTTCCCATTTTAAATGTTTTTGAAGTTTTAAATCTTGACAGATTTTTAAACCTTCTTTTTGAGTGAAGCTAACCAATTCCCCATAAGTTAGATGATTATAAGGAATTTGACTAATACCCCACGTTTCTTTGATTTTGTTCCTAACTCTTTCCCCTAAAAGGGTAGGAAGACCTGCAACGAATTTTTCTTTCCAAAAATGTTGATTGGAATCTTCCCTATGCATAATCCTGGTTAAGAACGTGTTTTTGTAGTTTTGAAAACCAGAAAGCTTTTTACACCTAAGGTTTGAAAGCAATTCTGCGTTTTTGTCTTTTAAATGAAAAGGGTCACCTATGAAGTGTAGACTAATCGTATGGATTAGAGTTGCTACAGCATCAGGTATGGGGTTACTCAACTCATCGAGAATGGGTATTCCATCCTCTGTGGTCTGAATAGCACTTAATATTTCTAATTGCTGTTCGGCAGTGAGATGATAATCCCACCATCCTTTCAGTTGTCCTGAAAATTCTGCTATAAGGAGTTCAGCAATAGCTCTATCTGGTGTATTCGTTTGGGTTTTATAAGCATTGGAAGCCATAGTCATCTGTTGTATAAGACTAAGGATGTTATATTCAGACATACCGTCTATGTTCCATTCATAAACAGTACTGGCATTGAACTTAGACTGAGACAAAATGTTTGGTCTATTTTCTATGCCTAAGTCTGGTGCTATAGTTATGGCCAAAGGTTGGCCTTTTTGCCAATGGAGTCTGCATAACTCCTCTTCCTGTGTTTGTTCTTCAGAATCAGATATCTGATCTAAAGTGCTAATAGTCTTATTACGGTCAGGGGTATCTTGTACAACTACTGGTGTAGAGGTAGAGGTATGCTCTATTCTACTGAGTTGGGTTTTAAGAGCGTCGGTAAAATCTGATTTACCTTTCCTAAAAAGTTTTTGACTTTTCTTTGAAACCTGAAAAGGTTTAAACATAGGACTTTTTAGTTTTGACTCTGCTGATTCAACCTGGAAAACAACAGTGGTTTTTTGGGTTTCCTCTATCCTAGTTAACTGTTTGGCAATCGTACTAAGATGAGTGTTTGTAAAGTTGTTTTGTTGAAAAATATTTTTAATATCCTTATTTGAATCATTACTTGGAGTTTTGTAAAGTGCAGCATCTATAGTGGTTTCTAGATGTGCAATTTTGATTTGTCTTAAAGGTGGATGTTCAGATTGAGTTCTTTTCCCATATACCATTTTTCATTCTGTAACCTTATTCCTAATGGTAACAGGGTTGACAGACTTGGTGTTTGATTTGAATGGATATGAAATTTTATTTTGAGATGCGTAAATTTCAAACCAGTCAAAGAATAAAACATGAGCTTTGTTTTGCATAACAAAGTCATAAAACTCATTTTGATTTTCCTTTCTTTTTTCCAAAAAATATTTGAAAAACAAATTCCTTTTTTCTAAATTTTTTGAAGAATAGAAATCCTGATGCAAGAAAGTTTTGTCAACTTCAAATTCCTTTTCTAAAACATTTAATTCATTGATAACGTTTTCAATTATAGCAGAAAAAGATGGTGAAGTTGGAGGTGAATTATTTCGTTGTTCTTTATCACCTGCCTGTGGTTTAGTATAGACCTGGTGAGGTACATTTGAAGAATAATCCATTTTTTGAAAGAAGCACTTGGAATGCTTGAACAAGAAAATCTTGGGTTTTGAAAACTCTCCATCCTATCAGGCAGATGAATAAATAAGGGTAATTTTGAGGTTTTTCCCAAATCTAAAGTACTGGTGGAAGAACCAGCATCTGAATATCGATGACTGGAAGCTCTCTGAAGCTTATTTTTACCTTTCCGTCATTGTACTGGGTAATTTTCCTCAATTGAGTATTTAGTTTTGCCTGTTCAGGAGATTTTGGTTTTGAAACTCCTTCCAAGATCCATTCTTCAGGAAGACTAATATCTTTCCAAATGATAGATTTTGGAATGACAGTGTTAGATCTAAATAGATCTATTTGTAAAAAGAGGGTTTCACCCTTTTTGAAATCAATATTTTTAGTAGCAGTAAAAGCAGAAACCATTGCTTTGTAATGTACTTTAAACATGATAGCCACAGGAATTGAACCTTCCAGCATTTTGTAATTGTGGGTTTTGATTTGTAAAATCAAGGATTTTAAAATATTTTTATCTTTTAAAGATAAAGAGACATATGGATAGCATTCAAAAGAGATTGGGCCTTGGCAAAGACTTGACTCTACAGACGCTATCATAGAATCCTGGAAATTTATATGTCTGGCATCCCTCAAGACACAAAGAATCGAAGTGTTTAAGCCATCTTTTGTTAAAGGTTTAATTCCCACCTGGACAAGACCTATATGAATGTAATTATATTTCCTGTCTTGGTGTTTTTGTAATGTTTTTGAGAAAGAAGTCGGATGGTTTCAAAAGGTTTTGAGATTTGAACATCCCTTTCTTCCATTTTAATGACATAGTCAGTTTTGAAACAGACCAGTTTCGAAAAGGTTTTGAAACAGACCAGTTTCATACACTTGATCTTTTTTTATTTTTGGAATTTTCCAGTTATTTAAAGACTTTTGAAAATCCTCAATAGTGATTTCTTCACTATATATATATATATATATATATATATATATATATATATATAAGACAACAATGGTTAGGGGGTCTTGCTTTGAATATTGGTTCTATTAATTCTTTGGATGCAGAATATTACAGTATTATTTGTGGTTTAGAATTGGCTTGAGCAATGGGATTCAACAAGTAATACTTGAAAGTGACTGTAAAGTTGCAGTGGATCGCATCACTAAGAGTATTGATAGATATTATTTTTTATGTTGTTTCCAATTTGACATATATTATTTTTGATGTTGTTTCCATATTGACATATATTATTTTTTATGTTGTTTCCATGTATATTTTGATTTTGTTTCTTGTTTTAGCTTGTTGACAATGCTCATCACTTTCCTATTTTCATCCCCCATTTAATGGGATTGGTTCCTTATTTTTTTTTCTTTATTAGTTGTTAGATATGTACTATATAAGTTTATATACAAATAAATGAAATCAGACCATTTTTTACACAATTATTTATGGTATCAGAGCAAGCTGTCCAAGAAATGTTTTTTCTCATCGTGGCTAAAGAAACTAGCCAAAACTCTACACCAACAAGAACTCTATCAACTACCATAAATCTCAATACAATTACATATGATTTATCTTCATCATACACATTACATCCATCTGACCATCCAGAAATTATTTTTGTCTCTCATCTTCTCAAAGAGGATAACTATCCAACATGGCGAAGAGCTATGACCAATGCTTTACTTTTCGAAAATAAATTTGGCTTTGTTGTTGGAACTTTATCTTGATCAGAAGCAGATTCTATGGAACTTGCCGCTTGGATCAAAAATAACTCTATGGTTATCTCTTGGATATTCAACTCTATTTATTCATTTCTCCATGACAGTGTTGCCTATTTTGATATTGCTAGGGAGATATGGGTTGATCTTGAAGAATGCCTATCACAAGGGAATTCACCTCACGTACATCAATTGAAGATAAAGATCATAAATACATAATAAAGGGATATGTTTGTCGCTGCATACTACACCAAATTAAAAGGGCGTTGGGATGAATACAACACATACTCTCAAATTCCTTCATGCACGTGTGGGTCAGCCAAAGCAATTCCAGTGACAAAGAAATAGAGAAAGTTCATCAGTTTTTTATGGGATTGAAAGACAAATATAATATGGTACATTCACAAATTTTGAACTCAGATCCTCTACCCGCCTTAGAATGGCCATATGCCCTTATAACACAAGAAGAAAAACAACAAAGAGATTGCAACATCAAAGGGAACAATAATTGAAGTTGCAACTTTTGTTGCATCAAAGTGCAATTCAAAATTTGCTAGGAACAGTGCAAGATATCGTGACATTTCAAAGTTGTTTTGTGAACACTGCAAGAAGACAAAAGATATGTGTTTTGAATTATATGGCTATCCAGATTGGTGGAAAAAGAACAAAGCAAAATCTATAAAGGGAAAGGCAATAAACCAAGTGCAAATGGCAGAAACAGCTGGGTAAGCTACTGCATTTCCAATCAATGGCCTTAGAAAAGAACAGTATAATCAACTCATGCCCTTGTTAAATCTTGAAAGAGAGCAAAATCCAATTGCTAATTTTGCAAGTAAGGAAATTGCTCTTTCCAATGATAACATTGCATGGGTCCTTGATTTAGGTGCTTCTGACCATATTACTTGCCAAAGGAGTATCTTCAATAATGAAACACCAGTTACTTTTAATCTTCCCTTTTCAATTCCTAATGGTTCTTGTGTTCCTGTTAAATCTTATTGAGATACTATTATTCATCCAGACATCAAATTAAATAATGTTCTATACATAACTTTTTTCTCTTATAGCCTCATCTCCATAAAAAGATTAACCAAAACTTTAAACCGTGTTGCTCATTTTTTCCTAACTTTTTATGTATTACAGGACCTTTTCACGAGGAAGCTGATTAGCATAGGTGAACTCGAGAATGGTCTTTATTATTTTTGTGCACTTAAAATAGCAATGGCATCGGCAAATACAACTCAGAATACAATTTTTGATTTATGGCACCGACAACTTGGTCATCTTTCGTTTAATAAAATGTCTCTCATTAAAAGTTAAATCTCCATAAGATGAATAATTTTGTAAAGGGTTGTGATACTTGTTATCGTGTTAAACGAGTTTAACACCCTTTTCCCATTAGTTCCATTAAAACTAAAAAAAAAATTGATCTGGTACATTGTGATATTTAGGCTTCTTATAAAACTCCATCTTTAACTGGTGCTCATTATTTTCTTAGTATTGTTGATGATTATAGTAGAACCACATGGGTTATTTGATGAAAAATAAAACTGAAGTTGGGCAGTTGTTAACTTTCCTTTGTTGCTATGATACAATTTAATTGTCATATTAAAAAGATTAGAATCGATAATGGGATTGAATTTACTGCTCATAAGCTCCAGAATTTCTGTCAACAAAATGGGATTCTTCAATAATTTTCATATGTCAATACTCCTCAATAAAATGGATTAGTAAAGCGCAAACACAGACATCTATTAGAGGTTGCACCAGCCTTAAGATTTCTAGGAGGATTGCCTATCAAATTTTGGGGTAAGTGTGTCCTTACTACAGCATATTTGATTAATTACACACCTACACCACTATTAAATGGAAAAAGTCCTTTGAAGTTTTATTTTCACGAAATCCCAATTACTTGCATCTTTGAGTATTTGGTTGTCTCTGTTATGCGTCCATTATTCCACAGTCAAGTGATAAATTTAGTGAACAAGCTAGCCCTTGCATTTTTGTTGGATACCCTTATGGTCAAAAGGGATACAAAGTTTATAATCTGACAACTCATAAAAATTTTATCTCTAGAGATATAGTGTTCTATGAAAACATTTTTCCATTTAAAACTCACCATTCACCAATTACCCATACACCATTCACTCCAACACCTATACCCATCATAGAACCTGATATTCTAGAAAATTATGAGGGTCTAGCTAGCAAAAATGATGAAAATATTTCACGTGACCGAATCAATTAACATGGTCTGGCTGGTGGAGATTTTCAAACTGGTTTAGATGATGTTCAAAGAAATGAAGATGTCCAAGAGAGCACAGATAATATATTTCAGTTGAATGGTGGGATTGATCAAGGTAAAATTCCAACATCTGTTGTTTCCATTAAAAACAATCGTCCTATTCAAAATAGGAAATCACCCGCTAATTTCAAGGATTATTTTGTCAATTTGCCAAGAAATAATAAAGATGCATCTCAATCTCATGCCAATACAGTTTCCTAAGGTACTTCTGATCCCATATCTCATTACCTTTCTCACTCAAATTTTTCTCTACAACATCGTTGTTTCCTCACGGCCATCACCAAAAATAATGAGCCAACATCTTATTCCCATGCTAATAAAGATACTCGATGGCAAGAAGTAATGAAAAATGAATTGGAAGCACTTGAAAGAAATTATACTTGGACTTTTGAAGAATTACCTTCAGGCAAGAAAGCAGTTGGTTGCAAATGGTGTACAAAATTAAATATAACTCAGATGGAACTTTCGAATGCTACAAGGCATGTCTTATAGCCAAAGGGTACACTCAAGTTGAAGGGCTAGATTACAATGAGACTTTTGCACTTGTTGCTAAATTCACCATTGTTCATACTTTGCTAGCAGTCGCTGTTATCAAACACTGGACTTTGCATCAGTTAGATTTTCATAATGCTTTCATTTATGGAGATCTTAATGAGGAAGTATATATGAAGCCCCCACCTAGTTATTTATTCGTCAATGATAAGTGTGTTTGTCATCTTCAAAGGTCTTTGTATGGCTTGAAGCAGGCCTCTAGGCAACGGTTTGCCAAGTTTTCTACTGCCATTTTACGATATGGTTTCATTCAATCTAAGGCTAACACCTCATTGTTTACATATTGCTAAGGTCGTATCTTCATTGGAGTTTTGGTCTATGAAATGATGTTGTCTTGGCCATAAATGATGATATGCAACTCACTAAGTTAAAACAATATTTATAGTCCTGGTTTTCCATTAAAGACCTTGGTACTCTTAAATACTTTATCGGTCTTAAAGTTACTCATTCTCTTGAAGGCATTGTTCTTTCACAGCGGAAATACACGTTGGATATCATATAAGAGACAGGTTTACTTTGAGCAAAACCTTACAATTTTCCCATTAAACAGAATCACAAATTTGCACTGGATGATAGCCCTCTTTTCATAACCCGAGTACTTATTGTCATTTAGTGGGACGCTTGATTTATTTGACTATCACTTGGCCTGACATTTGTTATTTCGTGAATGTCCTTTAACAATTTATGAATCAACCATGCTAAGGACATTGGCATGCTGCCTTGCGAATTTTAAGGCATCCTAAGTCTACACGAGGCCAAGGTATCTTTCTTTCTTCTACTAGTGCCTTGTCTTTTTTTGCATATTGTGATTTCGATTGGGCTAGTTGCCCTCTCACTAGACGCTCTTTAAGTGGATTTTTCATTTTTCTAGGCGATTCTCTAACCTCTTAAAAGAGCAAAAAGCAAATTACTATGTTTAGGTCCTCTGCAGAAGCTGAGTATCGCTCTATGGCCATTACTGCATGCGAATTGATTTGGTTACGACACTTGCTTTCTGACTTGACTATTTCTTCTTTATCTTTAATGCACCTGCATTGTGATAATCAAGTTGCCATGCACATAGCCAATAATCTAGTCTACCACAAAAAGATAAAATATATTGAAATTGACTATCACTTTATTCGAGACTGCATACAAAAAGGATTATTGGTTACTTGTTTTATTCCTTCGCACAACCAAATTACTGATTTCTTCACCAAAGCTTGGGTAAACAGCAACTCCAATTTTTGGTTGGCAAGTTGGGCATTCAAGATCTCCATTCTCCAACTTGAAGGGACATATTGAAAGATATTATTTTTTATGCTGATTCCTTGTATATTTTGATTTTTGTTTCTTGTTTCTTGTATTTTGATTTTTGTTTCTTGTTTCTTGTATTTTGATTTTTGTTTCTTGTTTTAGCTTGTTAATAGTGTTCATCATTTCCTGTTTTCATGCCGTGTTTAGTGGGATTGTGTGACGCGCGCCGGAACCAGCAAGGCCCTCGTCGAACCCGCTTTTAGGATTCGAAAGATAGGTTCGCGTCTTTTCGGATCTTAGGTGTTATGAGATATTTTCGGCACCTCCTTTCACAATAGAACATTGAAAAGGACCATCCATCGCCATAACACCTTTAGGCACTTTTGAGGTATTTTAGAGTCGCCACCCAATTTACAAGAAATTGAAAAAGTTTAACCTCTTATCGGTCTAAACCAGAGATGGTGTCCGGAACTTCACACTTATTGGTGCCTTGGTTAATTATAAATGGGTTTTTAAATTATAAAATTTCATTCCTCATCTCACGCGATTAATGCAGTTTATTAAAGCGCGTATCAATCACATATAAAATGGTAAATAAAAATAAAAATAAAAATAAAGATAGAAATAAATTACAATAAAACTAGGGGTGGAATACAACCCCCATTGTAAATAAAATATAAGTCATACATAAAACGGGGTATTTATTAAGGATGAAGATATTGGTTCTCTCATGCATAATTAAAAAAATCATTTTGAAGTGACAATTTATTTTGGATAAAAAATTAGGACATTGGTCCCATTTTATTAGAAAACCAAATTTTATTTATAGAAATATTTTTGTGTGATTTTTGATTAAACGTGCATAAAATAAATGGTTTAATTAATTATTACATGCCAAATAACTCAATAAAATAAATAAAGAGAAAAATAACAAATACAATGAAAAATAACAACTCCTTGGATCTCCTCCTTCATTCGGACGGGTGCTCAAACAGGGGAACAGAAGTATTTGACACCGATAACAAACACAAATAAACTTAATGTTAGTAATCGAAGTAAGAAAATCAATTAAACATTTATAACGATACATAAATTAAATAGAACATGCGTATTATGGGATAAATAAATTAAATGATATGTTAAAATAAATTAACATATTAATATGTCACTATTTAAAACATAAAGCGATAATAATAACAATGATGATGGTAATAATAAATAAATAGTAATAATAACAACAACGACAACAAGAATAATAATAACAATAATAATAATAATAATAATAATAATAATAATATGTGATGATAAATAATAATAATAGTAATAGTAATAATAATAATAATAATAGTAATAGTAATAATAATAATAATAATAATAATAATAATAATAATAATAATAATAATAATGATGATGATGAACGATTAAATGAAACAAGGGTAAAAATAATATTAAAAATGTTAGATCTATGTACAAAAACACATAAAATAAATAAAAACCAAACAAATGTAAAGATCTGCATGGTTAATAATTAAATGTAAATAAAATAAAATAAAAGAAAAATAAAAGACTAAGAGATCAAGCCTAGAATATTTACCCTCAGATTTCGGATTCGATGAAAAAAATATGATGGATTTTCCTTGTTTTGATTTGCAAAATATAGTTTTGAAATAATAAAGTTTGAGATTTTGATTTAAAAGAAAAATTTCTTGAAAAATAATTGAAGAAAAATTGAATTGATTCCCAAGAACAAAGAATTGATTTTCTTTGTCTCAAAAACAATTGTTGATTAAAATTAAAGAGAAGAAATTGATGAAAAGAAAATTTATTTCCAAGAACAAAGAATTATTTTCTTTGTCTCAAGAAATTGTAATTGATAGAAAATCAAATCCCAAGAACAAAGAATTAATTTCTTTGCTTCAAGAGAAAATATGGCTTGAAAATTGAGTTTTTGGCCTTGAAGATTTTATTTTTGATGAGGAAAAACTCAAAGGATGTAGAGAGGATTTTTTTTAGAGAGAGGAGGTGAAAATATGAAGAAGAAAATCAGAAAAATTAAAAATCCCCTCTAGAGAGAAAATGGCAAACCCCCTAATTTCCCTCATCTCTTTCTTTTTATTACCAAAAAAACTAAAAAAACAATTAATTAATTAAGAAATAAAATTATTTTTATTAAATTTTTCTTAATTTAAGTGTGAAAAAGGAGAAAAAATCAACCAAATCTCGGAAAAATTTTCAAAAAAAGTCAAAGAAATTTTTAAAAAATGATTTTTGGGTGAAAAAAATGTCAATTTGGACGGTTTTGGGTCAAATTCGGCGAAAGCACAGCTGTGCGTTTGCGCGCAATGCACACTGTACAAAAGCACAGCTTCTTTTCTTCTTTTCTCTTCTTTTTCTTTTTCTTCTTCCTTCTTTTTTTTTTAAATTTTTAAATATGACTAAAAAAAACTAAATTTATTCTCAAAACTAATTTTAAAATATTTTTTTTAAATATTTTTATTTTTTATTTTTTATTATTTTTTTAAAAAATATTTTTTTATTAATTTTTAATTTTCAAATATGGCTAAAAGAAATACCAAAATTAACTAAAATATTTTTAAAAGCTAATTTTTAAAATATTTTTATTATATTTTTTATTTTTTATTTTAAAATGCAAATTTGATAAGAAAATCATCACTTCCAACTATTTTTGCCTGCGAGAGCGCTTTATCATCATTGGATAACTCCGATCTACGCTGACTCAGGACCCGGTGTCTACAGTTGCCCCCAGTTTAGGGGAAGCTAGTACACTAGTGTCTAGGTGAGCCTAAACTCAAGGAGAAGAAGGAAAGAGACACGTACCTGAGGCAGCCTTCTTTCCGAAACGGGTGATGCTATTGTGGTCGTTATCGCCATGTTGTTTTTAGTTGAAGCGGTAGTACCGTGATTGTGCTAACCCTCCGTAGAGCGGTAGTGCCGTCATCGTGCTAGCCCCTCTGTGATTTGAAGTGGTAGTGCCGTGGTCGTGCTAACCCTCCGTAGAGCGGTAGTGCCGCCATCGTGCTAACCCTTCTGTGATTCGAAGTGATAGTGTCGTGGTCGTGCTAACCCTCCGTAGAGCGGTAGTGACGCTATCGTGCTAACCCCTCTGTGATTTGAAGTGGTAGTGTCGTGGTCGTGCTAACCTTCCGTAGAATGGTAGTGCCGCCATCATGCTAACCCCTCTGTGATTTGAAGTGGTAGTGCCGTGGTCGTGCTAACCTTCCGTAAAATGGTAGTGCTGCCATCGTGCTAACCCCTCTGTGATTCGAAGTGGTAGTGTCGTGGTCGTGCTAACCTTTCGTAGAATGGTAGTGCCGCCATCGTGCTAACCCCTCTGTGATTTGAAGTGGTAGTGACGTGGTCGTGCTAACCCTCCTTAGAGTGGTAGTGCCGCCATCGTGCTAACCCTTCTGTGATTCGAAGTGGTAGTGCCGTGGTCGTGCTAACCTTCCGTAGAATGGTAGTGCCGCCATCGTGCTAATCCCTCTGTGATTTAAAGTGGTAGTGCCGTGGTCGTGCTAACCCTCCTTAGAGTGGTAGTGCCGCCACCGTGCTAACCCTTCTGTGATTCGAAGTGGTAGTGTCGTGGTCGTGCTAACCTTCCGTAGAATGGTAGTGCCGCCATCGTGCTAACCCCTCTGTGATTCGAAGTGGTAGTGTCGTGGTCGTGCTAACCTTCCGTAGAATGGTAATGCCGCCTTCGTGCTAACCCTTCTGAGATGATGAAGTGGTGCCCCCTAAGTGATCTTTGGTTGATTTGCCCTCTAAGAGGTTTTTGGATAGATCCTGCCCCCGGAGAGGTCTTTGGTTGATTGCTTGGATTGATGATTGAACTAATGTTTGGATTGATGTTCGTACTGATGTCGTTACTTGCCTTTCGCTGGTATCTGCATCGAGTCTCTCTCACATGCAAAACTTAGAAAGCCAACTATGCAGGAAAAATGGTGAGCATGCACGTGAAATGTATATGTATGCAGCAATGCATGATGAGAATTCATCTATGTGGATTTGGAGGTGACGGCCGATTTGGTCGTAATTTGAGGTAGGATCAATGCCCCCTGAAATTGCTTTTGAATATCATGCCTTTGGGGATTATGAGGTTCTCTTCTGATACCTGTAGTCATTATTTTAAGGTAGTGCATCTCTTGTGGATTTTCACACTAGCTTTTCTTAGAGGGAAACGCGTCCTTTGTGGATTTTCACATAACCCTGTGCCTTATTTTTGCCTGGAATGGACCCAACCCAATCCAGCGGCTTTTATTCTTTTCATTTTTTTGCAGCGCAGACTGCCTGTTGCCAGGTTTTCACCCTGCCCTTTGGCCTAACTTTTGCTTAGAGCGCTAGTCACGGTTTTCATCTCTAACGGCCCCTTTTTTGTGTGTGTGAGAGAAGTTGGAGTTGCGAAAGATCTTTCGAGTATGATTGGCATGTGCTTATGTCTCAGATTATGGTTGTATGAGCTTGGTTTTTTATTAGGAAGGTGCTGTAGGGTTAGCTTCACAGTGGGTAGCAAGATGAGTTGACTGAAGTGCCTGAGGGGCGAGAGCAGCAGAGGATCGATAGTACCAATGTGCTGATTTTATGATGGAACCAGACAACTTTGAGTGTGCAAAATGAACTGCCCTGATCACAGACTACACCCTCGCCTCCATAAGTGCATGTAAGAGGAGGGTACTTAGCCCTGCAGTAGATAATAGGACCCCTCGTCTTAGGCATCTGGTTGGTGAGAGCAGGAGTAGAGTAGCCATTTGGATTTTACTTTTTATAAAAGGACTAGGAAATGATGAGTTGAACTGCTTTTGTTTTATGTATTTGCAAAGACTGTGTGCATTTCAGTATGATTTCTCCATACATGATCACCATTTAATGTGGACTCAGGATGCAAAATTACATCTAATCTCGGAGTGGATCTTATAAGCATCAGACTCCTGTTTCCAATTAGCCCTCATGGATTTTCTTGATTGAACATTTTTTTTAGCCTCTGCCATGGACCCTTCTTCAGTTCGTCGGTGCTGGTTGAATTCGTTTTAACCTTCATTAGCCGAGGAGAGTGCTTCTTGCGACGGTATTCCTTCTTGGGCCTCAAAGTTCTTTCCTTGGTCCTTGCGCAAACTGGTTGTGACAATGGGTTCTTCGTTTGGAGCTTGAATGTGAAGTTTCACGCTTGGCTTTTGTTGGCTTTGGTGGTGTAGTTTTTGAAGTGGCTTTCAATGGTTGGGATTGGCTGAAGGTCACAAGTTAGGCCTTAGTGGTTGGGATTGGGCTACATGTTAGGCTTAGGTGGTTCAGGGCAAAGAATTTTTTTTTTTTTTAAAGGTAAAGAGCTATCCTGCTAAATTTGGCTGTAAGGGTCCCGGATGGTTAAGGATCAACCTTAATTGGTTCTGGGGTACACATTTCACATGGTCAAGAGAAAAGGGATTATAAGGCGTGGTTCCAATGAGCTATATATTTCTTGTAAAGATCTAGGGTTTTATTCATATAACTCCTAATGTAGCCCTCGGAGTTTGACTTTGCTCGGCTGCACCATATGCATCTTAAATGTTGAAGGAGCAAAGGAATAGCTTTTGAAACTTCGCTCGTCGTTATGTCGGCATATTGAGGCAGTATCGACCCAACAATGTCCTTGTCAATTGTCAACATGTCGTTCTATATTCAGGCAAAGGCTCTTTCATTTTGTTTTTATTTTTTTTCATATCTCTCAAAAATATCCTCTCTTCAGGAGTTATATTAGTTGCTATCAAGATTTTCTGAGATTAGATGTTATCATATTAATTGAATTAATGTCAAAATGAATGCATCATGACCATGTGAAATGAAATCATTAGAAACATCACACAAATAAGCAAAAATTGTTCATCAAATTACAATAACCAAATTGTCATAAAGAATTCTTGAAATGAAAAGAAATAAGGCATCTAAAAAAAAGCATAATCTTCTTCCCCACTCTCCCGACGAGTGTCAGCGACTTATTCATATCCATGTAGTTCTCGCAAAATATACCATTCTAGTGGACCGGATCCGATCACATATTTGGTGGAGGGACCGCATTATAGCCTGGCTTGTTCTTTTTCTCCCTCTTCTCGGGATCCGTGATCTGTTTGGTGTCAATAAGATCTTGGATCTTATTCCTCAAAGTTCGGTAGTAATCAATCGAGTGCCCAGTGTGTTGATGGTAGGCGCAGTACTGATCATCTCTATGCCCTGGCTATCCTTGATTCGCAACTAGTCTAGGTGCTAGTGGCTGTAGCTGGCCCACTTTCATCAATCTCTCCAATACCCAGGACAAAGAGCGGCCCAAATTGGAGTAGTACCTCTGGCCTTGCCTAACTCCAGTAGCTGAAACTTCTGCTGTCTTTCCACTTTTGCCATTACTGCTCCCGGTACCACCTGATCTATACCCTGATTGATTCCCAAAGTTCTTCCCAGCAAAGTTATTTTGGCTTGCTTTCTTTGCTAGGTAAGCGGCCGCGGCCTCTACAGTAATATCCTTAAGCGATTCCCAGTCTTTGAGCCCCTTAAAAATTAGAAAATCTTTTAGGTAAGGGCAGGAGTTCCTGATAAATAGCCTAATCTGGTCAGCAGTGTCAGGCTTCCGCTTCATCTCCGTGACCTTGTTCCTCCATCTAATGAGGTATTCATGAAATGACTCGTCACTCCTCTGTTGTAAAAGCTCAAGGTCCTTCAGGGTGACCTCCATTCTAGTGCTGCAGTCATACTGCTTCATGAATTCATCAGTCAGAAGGTCCTAATCCTCTTTAGATCTCCTATCCAGTCCGTGATACCAGTCTACCGCCGGACCCACCAGACTAAGGCAAAAATATTCCACCTTTTGCTTTTTACTCAACCCGGTGCCCTTCATTACTAAAGTGTACTGCTTGATGTTTGCAGATGGATCAGAAGTTCCATCAAATTTCGGCAGCTCAGGCATCTTGAACCTTTGGGGTAACAGCTCTTCATCCCCCAGATCTCTGTCCTCAGGGTTAATCCCTTTTCCAGCTGATAACATGCGGGTGATAGCTTCAATCTGCTGTCTCATCCCCCTCAGAGTCTCATCCTCTAACCTGGGTGCTCTGCTCCTCACAGCTCGTTGGACCATTGGCTCTTCATCTTCCTCCTTTATTACAAAGTCATCATTGGGATGGGGGATCCTTTCTCCTCTTGGCTCAACAGTTGTAGTAGCTCTGTGCTCATTGACAGGTTGATGGGCAGCAACTCCAACGAGAGGAGCCTCCCCACCAACAAGTGGTTCGACTTGCTCTCGAGGAGGGGCTACCGGCGCTTGTGGAGCAACAGGCGGCTACGAAGCAATGGGTGCTTGTGGAACAGGAGGGTGAGCAATTCTTTCGGCCATAGTGTCCATCATTTCTAACATTCTTCGCTCAAAATCTTCCAACCTCCTAGCAAGGTCTTGAGTGGTCAAAGTTTCAGTCTCTTCTGCCATCGAAGATAATTCACTTGTTGTTGAGAGTGACTCAGAATCCCAATTAAGCACTAATTCTAGCGATCCAAAGGGCGAGTCCGTACTCACTAGTCGACCGTCAGGACCTCCAATCCACTTGGATGAATCTATGATGGCTGAAAGGGTCAAATTATTAGAATGATGCATGGATGGTATGTACAATGCATGATCATGAGTTATGCAGCATTTACAACCACATGCAAGTAAGTAGATCCTTCTAACCTTTTAACTCCCGCGCACGAGGTCAAATAGTCTCTTCCTAGGTGGGCTTGATCCATGGGTCAACGGGGAACCCAATGGGCGCATATGGTGGGCGGTGGAAAATCGGCAGCATAACACTCTTAATTTAAAGCACATACACATGGATTTTGGCCATTATATATTTGGACCTTTCAAACAGACTAAAATGAGCCCACCGGGGCATGAAAGCCTTTGATGAGTGCCCGATTAATATGTTTGAATAGATTTGATATACAAGAGCCCACATAACAAGCATTGTATTAAGGTACATGTAACCTAGGGAAAGTATCTATTGCCATTACATGAGCTTTGGTCAAGGGTGATGATACTTTAGGGCTACCCAAGCATGGTCCCTGCCAACCGGTCTAGCTCATCATGAGCATAACGACCGATCGGGTCACCATTTTATATACCATGATGGTACGAGGCTTGAGCTGGTGATTATCCTTAACACTTTCCCACATTGAGTGAACGTAAGGTCGTGCTTCAGGAATGCACCGAGGTTAAAAGAGGGACCAAACTAGCATAATTCTAAGGCTCTAGCATGGATGCAATGCAATTTAGATGAGAGATGAAATTTTAGTTTTAAAAATCCAATTACACATTTTAACCAAGACATTTTCAGAGCAAAGTCACAAAAAGTTCCCAGTGGAGTCGCCACTGTGACGCGCGCCGGAACCAGCAAGGCCCTCGTCGAACCCGCTTTTAGGATTCGAGGGATAGGTTCGCGTCTTTTCGGATCTTAGGTGTTATGAGATATTTTCGGCACCTCCTTTCACAATAGAACATTGAAAAGGACCATCCATCGCCGTAACACCTTTAGGTACTTTTGAGGTATTTTGGAGTCGCCGCCCAATTTACAAGAAATTGGAAAAGTTTAACCTCTTATCGGTCTAAACCAGAGATGGTGTCCGAAACTTCACACTTATTAGTGCCTTGGTTAATTATAAATGGGTTTTTAAATTATAAAATTTCATTCCTCATCTCACGCGATTAATGCAGTTTATTAAAGCGCGTATCAATCACATATAAAACGGTAAATAAAAATAAAAATAAAAATAAAGATAGAAATAAATTACAATAAAACTAAGGGCGCAATACAACACCCATTGTAAATAAAACATAAGTCATAAATAAAACGGGGTATTTATTAAGGATGGAGACAATGGTTCTCTCATGCATAATTAAAAAAATCATTTTGAAGTGACAATTTAGTTTGGATGAAAAATTAGGACATTGGTCCCATTTTATTAGAAAACCAAATTTTATTTATAGAAATATTTTTGTGTGATTTTTGATTAAACGTGCATAAAATAAATGGTTCAATTAATTATTACATGCCAAATAACTCAATAAAATAAATAAAGAGAAAAATAACAAATACAATGAAAAATAACAACTACTTGGATCTCTTCCTTCATTCGCACGGGTGCTCAAACAGGGGAACACAAGTATTTGACACCGACAACAAACACAAATAAACTTAATGTTAGTAATCGAAGTAAGAAAATTAATTAAACATTTATAATGATACATAAATTAAATAAAACATGCGTATTATGGGATAAATAAATTAAATGATATGTTAAAATAAATTAACATATTAATATGTCACTATTTAAAACATAAAGCGATAATAATAACAATGATGATGGTAATAATAAATAAATAGTAATAATAACAACAACGACAACAAGAATAATAATAACAATAATAATAATAATAATAATAATAATATGTGATGATAAATAATAATAATAGTAATAGTAATAATAATAATAATAATAATAATGATGATGATGATGAACGATTAAATGAAACAAGGGTAAAAATAATATTAAAAATGTTAGATCTATGTACAAAAACACATAAAATAAATAAAAACCAAACAAATGTAAAGATCTACATGGTTAATAATTAAATGTAAATAAAATAAAATAAAAGAAAAATAAAAGACTAAGAGATCAAGCCTAGAATATTTACCCTCAGATTTCGGATTCGATGGAAAAAATATGATGGATTTTCCTTGTTTTGATTTGCAAAATATGGTTTTGAAATGATAGAGTTTGAGATTTTGATTTAAAAGAAAAATTTCTTGAAAAATAATTGAAGAAAAATTGAATTGATTCCCAAGAACAAAAAATTGATTTTCTTTGTCTCAAGAACAATTGTTGATTAAAATTAAAGAGAATAAATTGATGAAAAGAAAATTAATTTCCAAGAACAAAGAATTATTTTTTTGTCTCAAGAAATTGTAATTGATAGAAAATCAAATCCCAAGAACAAAGAATTAATTTCTTTGCCTCAAGAGAAAATATGGTTTGAAAATTGAGTTTTTGGCCTTGAAGATTTTATTTTTGATGAGGAAAAACTCAAAGGATGTAGAGAGGATTTTTTTAGAGAGAAGAAGTGAAAATATGAAGAAGAAAACCAGAAAAATTAAAAATCCCCTCTAGAGAGAAAATGGCCAACCCCCTAATTTCCCTCATCTCTTTCTTTTTATTACCAAAAAAACTAAAAAAATAATTAATTAATTAATTAAGAAATAAAATTATTTTTATTAAATTTTCCTTAATTTAAGTGTGAAAAAGCAGAAAAAATCAACCAAATCCCGGAAAAATCTTCAAAAAAGTCAAAGAAATTGAAAAAAAAATGATTTTTGGGCGAAAAAAATGTCAATTTGGACGGTTTTGGGTCAAATTTCGCGAAAGCACAGCTGTGCTTTTGGCTTTTGCGCGCAATGCACACTGCACAAAAGCACAGCCGTGCTTTCAAAACACATCTTCTTTTCTTCTTTTCTCTTCTTTTTCTCTTTCTTCTTCCTTCTTTTTGTTTTAATTTTTAAATATGACTAAAAAATACTAAATTTATTCTCAAAACTAATTTTTAAAATATTTTTTTTAAAATATTTTTATTTTTTATTTTTTATTATTTTTTAAAAAAATATTTTTTTATTTTTTTATTTTTTTATTAATTTTTAATTTTCAAATATGGTTAAAAAAATACCAAAATTAACCAAAATATTTTTAAAAACTAATTTTTAAAATATTTTTATTAAATTTTTTATTTTTTATTTTAAAATGCAAATTTGATAAGAAAATCATCACTTCCAACTATTTTTGCCTGCGAGGGCGTTTTATCATCATTGGATAACTCCGATCTAGGCTGACTCAGGACCCGGTATCTACAGATTGTTCCTATTTTTTTTCTTTATTAGTTGTCAGATATGTACTATATAAGTCTATGTACGAATCAATGAAATGAGACCATTTTTAACACAATTATTTAAAGAGGAACGGGCATAAATTTGGTAATCCATTAGTTGAAGTAATTAAGGAGTATTTTGAAAGAGATTGGCTGGTGATGGTGCATCATGATTACCGAGAAGGCAATCAAGCTGCTAATTGGCTGGCTAATGCCGCCATTCAAATGGTCCGTGATTGCCGTAAATTCAGATTTCTTGCAGACATGTCGAAGATAATGATGCAAGACATTAGTGGTGTAAAATTTGCTAGAATTACCCCTTCATCTTAGAATCAAACAAATGCGGATTATAACTTTTTCTAGTTAGTTCTATGCTTATATATGTAAATTGTAATTGTTAGTGCAATTTTGTTTATTTTTTTTATAATGGGTTGATTAAGATAATCGTCTGAACTTCACAAAAACAATATTTTAAATTTTTTTATCATCTAATTTCGGTGAAGAAAAAAGAATTACTTTACCAGAAGTGCAAGAAGAATATATAAATATCCTTTGGCTAGAAACAAAGCCAATCAGTTAATCACTCTTCAAACAAGAAGAATATATTTAGGCGCCAAAAACCAACCAGAACCTCAGAAAGGGTCTAATTGTAAAATTATAGCACTGTACCAAACCAATTCGATTTCGTGGCTATAATAACTCCTTTACTATGCATTTCAACCTCATCTTGTCTTAATTATCTGATAACTAAAGAATTCTAAAAAGAAATATTGTTTAATTCGGGATACTACCTAAACAGGAACATAGACTCCTATTCAGACTCTACTATATAACTCTATAAATATCCAGAAAATCAGGTATTCCTCTCTCTCGAAATCTCTTTGAATTTTCATTCATTATTCGTCAATTACTAACTTGACCGTCGGAGTATCCATAAATCTCCACAGGTCCTTTATTGTTTTTTGGCAGGTAACAGATCACGAAAATTTTCTCGATAATGTTATCATTGGTGCGGTGAGCGTTGATCGATCTCAGATCTTCCAGGAAACATGGAAAAATTGCCGAACTTGAGCTATTGAAGTGAAATCGAGAGCACGGATAGCGGTATTGAGCAATAAATGGCGAAATTGCCAAACTTGATGCTCGAATGGCGAACTTGCCTAAGTGAGTAATAATTGGTGACATAGCCGAACTTGATGCTCGAATGGCGAACTTGACTAAGTGAGCAATAATTGGGGACATAGCCGAACTTGATGCTCGAATGGCGAACTTGCCTAAGCGAGCAATAATTGGCAACATTTCCGAACTTATTTTAAGTGATGAAGCAATCAAATGATCCATGTGAGACAGCATATGAAGAACAAGAAGAAACACCACTTGATTCCCCTGTTGGACGTGGCAGTTATCAATCAATAGAATATATTTTTCAAGAAGTTAACCTGAACAAGAGATTCTTCTAGATTGTCGAGTAGTAGGGTAATAGATAAGCAACTCGTCAATGAAACAATTGCTTTCTAATGGATTTTGCATAGACTGTCAAAGAAGCAAGCCGTTGCAAGAGATTCAAGCTGCCCATTATCATAAAGAGTAACGTGGCTGATTTAATGGTTGCTCTCAAAGATCTGTTCTCTTGACTGGACTAAGTAGCCAAAACAAAAATAAGAGACTCAGGGAAACCAACTTCAAAAAGAGTATCAAAAATAAATTCCCATCTCAAACAATTGTAAGCCTTTTTTGAGGTCCACTTTAAGCATATAATTAGACCACAGAAGAGGAGCTTTGACAGAGATGTGGTTCTTCTAGATGGACCAATGTCTTTGAAGCCATCTTCATTCAGACTCAACTGTTCCTCTAATCTTCTCAAGTATTGATTAATTTCATCTTTTTTAGAACCAATAACTTCTGTTGTAGAGTCAAACCCGTCATTTTTAGTGACTATGACTCGCTCTGTACTAATTTCCATAGAGCTTGGACTAGATGAACTTTGATATGGATCATGTAAATCACTTATAGAGGTAGAATCTCAGTTCTGAGTGGGATAAGATACTAGACTTGGGCTAAAAACAGAAGAGAACCCTAGTGATATGGCTTCTGAGTAGCATATGATCTCTCTTGCAATCTCTGAATTTTTGCCTGACCAAAATTGGAGTTGTGAATAAAAACAAACGAAGAAGACAGAGTATTGCAAGATACATAAACCACCATTCCAATAATTATTGACCAATTTGACATAATCATGGCGCTTTCTGCTCCAAGAATTAAGATCATTAAAAACCCAAGTCTTCAAATTAATTTCCTCCATGAAAGCATCCAAATTAGCATTGACGCAAGAGCATCGACAAAGTAAATAATTTGCTACCAATTGATTTAAATTGAGTTGCAATTCTTGAGCACAAAATTTCAGGAGAAAATGAAATAAGTGCTGGTGCTTGATCATTAAGATTCACAAATAACAAGAGTATTTTTTCCTGTTGAAGCTGTTGATAGAGCCCGTGCTTTTGGGATTGGAGATAAGTTTCTGCCTCGAAAACCTCTAATTTCATGCCTGCGAGCTTCAAAAGAAACATACAAGAGGAGAAAAAGAGATGTAAATAATTTACCTATTTTACTGAAAGAAGCCAGCCAGAAGCATTTGGCCACTCTGAAATCTGTCATGAAGTTTCTTGAAGAACGCAAACTTGATCCGCTGAAACTTTTTCCCCTTCGAGAGAATAGTGCGGAGACGATGCAGTGTCGCTCTTGTTCCATTACGAGCAAATAAAAACGTTATTGCCTTTCAATTTCATCGTTGCTAGTCTATTCGTTCTTTGCTCTGCAATTTCGAGAAAGTTTCTTAGCTGCTAGTCAAATGCTGGAGTGTTGACTAAAGCCTGAACTTTTTTATTCTGATCACCAACTTGGAGGTTGTAAATCTGGGTCAATTTCGCAGCAAAGCCATCCATTGGCCTACTAGATGAGAATAGCTTTAAATTCACTCCATCAAGTGCACTGTTAGGTGGGATTGGCTTCACGTTGAAATAATTTTACATTATTTAGTCTAAAGGAATAAAACACCTGCATCAAGAATAATACGCCAAATGCAGCCATATGCTCCCCGGACTGCACGTGTTGGAAAACCCACAAATCGGATCGGTAATCACAAAAGAGAGAAGCAAAGCATCATTCTTACACCCAATACTTCTAAACAAAACAGGATCATAGAACATGACAATGTTAATTCCAGTGAGAAGCAAAAGATATGGGATTAGTATAGCCATAACCCACCAATGCCAAAACGAAAACCCACCAATGCCAAAACCAAGCTAGAAAAGAAACAGAGTGGTCATATTCATAGCTGCTGCCTTGGCCCACACTGGTCTTATGACCGGGCAATCTCTGCACATAACAAGCTAGAAAGGTACAGAAGCAACTCACGTAAATTCATGTATAAATATTACAAAATAGCAAATTATAGAGAGAGCTCCATGGATTGAGAGCTTTGGGCACATTGGCTACTGTCACCGGATTATAGATCGAGGCACTGGAAGTTCACCGCCGACAACCCGTGTTCAAGCAAGAGACCCGTGTTCACTGCTTTAACAAACAAGTGAAAAATCCAGGAAAGAGCGAAAATTGCGACCTCTTCAGTGCCATAAGACCCAGTAGCCGAACGAGAAAAATATCCTAGACAAATAGTGATCAAAGCAGCAGTAACAAGCCTAGTACCAGAATTCCAAATCTCTTTCCCAAAGAAATAAGCAACTAGAGTAGTGTTTGAGGCGACAAATGGAGCAGTTAACGCACAAACCTCACGGGATGTGAATCGCCAATGGTCACGCGCCGGGAAAAGATACAGTATTGTCAAAAATTACGTCGGAAGGCGCCGGAGACCTACCCCAGATCTGCTTGCTGCCGGCGATTGAAGAGGTCCGATGGGCAGCGTCTGAAGCATTTGGGTTGGAGTGCTATGCGTGACGCCGCTCGCCGTCGGGACTGGCCACCGAAGTACCCTTCTTCGCTGTCGGCAATTTTGCCATGTTTCCTGGAAGATCTGAGATCGATCCACGCTCACCGCACCAATGATAACATTATTGAGAAAATTTTTGAATGCAGAGCAAAAGAATTATGTTATACAACTGTGACGAACCTTAAACGGCAACCCGTCAATGTAAAATATTATTTTGGCTGGATATGGCAAATAATGTAGCTGGCCCAACAATTCATCAGGAATTTGGTTAAGTTTGCAAGTTACTCATGGTTATTACGAGCTTGAGAAGAAGCTCTGTTTTTGAGGGGGGAAGTAATGCTACGGTTCTAATTGAATATTTTTATTATAGTCACAAGCATCATTGTTCCTGCAGTTGTTGCCATAGCTTTGTTGACAAAGCATAAGCACTTGGAATTTTAGGGGCTGGAGTCAAAATCACGTTCAGTATCTGGCTTCAAAAAAAAATGCCAAAGATACAAGACGATAGATCTATCTCTGTTACAAATCATGCAACCAAAGTTTTACATCAGGCAATGTAAACTCTACAACATGATGCAAATTTATTTGTTCATTCTAGCTATATGCTAATCAAGCTATACAGATTTATTCGCTCATTCTAGCTACAGTGCAGTTCATTTGGAATTTGAAACTATATTACCAGTATCCTATTGCTCACTCGGCAGGTTCGCCATGAGCACTAGGTTTCATTGTAATTGCTCACTCGGCGGGTTCGCCATGAGCACTAGATCTCATTTTAATTGCTCACTCGGCAGGTTCGCCACGAGCACTTGGTTTTATTATTAGCTCACTCAGGCAATTACGCCTTAAGAGCATCTATTTCATTACTAGCTCACTCAGGCAGTTACGCCTTAAGAGCATCTATTTCATTACTAGCTCACTCAGGCAGTTACGCCTTAAGAGCATCTATCTCATTGTTAGCTCGCTCAATTAGGCAAGTTCGCCATTCGAGCATGAAGTTCGGCAATTTCGCCATTCGAGTACTCACCTTAATAGCTCAAGTTCGGTAGTTATACTTTACGTGCACTATCTTATTTCAATTGTTATTGTTCCAGTTTGACAGTTATGCTTTATGGATAGTCTTATTTCAATCTCTCATACATTATCTTGAAGTTCGGGCGAGCAATAAGTATGCACTTGGCAATTTATTACTTTGCTCCTGACAGCTTTACGCTACCCGAGCAGCTATTCATCAGTTTCGTCATCAGCTCGGTTATTTTTTCTAAGTCATAGCTCGGTTATTTTCTAAGTCATTCTGATTTTAAATTATTCGAGTTGTCTTTGGTTGCGAACAAAGAGAACAATGCAGGAGTTCTATCTAATCGTCTGGATGATGCTTTTTCACTACATCTATTAATTTGGCGCCAAAAGCAAGGCACTTCTCAGCGGCTAAACCTGTTACTCTCCTCTAGCTCGGAACACTACATTCCAAGCTCAGTTTTTTTTTTTCTTTGCCTAGTTCGGTCTCAGTGGCCTGGTGATTTTTCTTTTCCTACCCAAATACTGACATAATAATGTCATATACTGGAGGGAGGACTTATGATAAATAAAGAATTCTAAAAAGGAATATTGTTTAATTCGGGATACTACCTAAACAGGAACATAGACTCATATTCAGACTCTACTATATAACTCTATAAATATCCAAAAAATCAGGTATTTCTCTCTCTCGAATTCTCTTTGAATTTCCATTCATTATTCGTCAATTACTGACTTGACCGTCGGAATATTTATAAATCTCCACATGTCTTTTATTGTTTTTGGCAGGTAACAGATTACGAAAATTTTTTCGATAATGTTATCGTTATCCTTCCAAACACTTCCTTCCATCTTCTAACCTCATGGCGGGCACTTCCTCCTCCATCACGCGCCACGTGATCGGATCCGCCACCATTGAACTATCCAATATAGCCACCCGCGGCGGCGCATCTTTTTCCGCCGGGATCTTTATGAAGTCCGATGGACCATCTGCCACGTGCGGCGAGCTTCAGGTCGCAGAAGTGGCAGCTTGCATTTCCAATTTCTAAATCTCAGTCATCAAAATAAATTGAGGGAGAGGTAATTAATGAACTTATTGAATTGCAGTTTTCTACTTCTGTTTGCAGGGTGCGATGTGAACTATCAGTTGCCACCTGATGCATAATTTAATATTCCATCCCATTCTGATGCTGGAATCATCTACACCTTCATCAGCTCATATTCGATTGTTGAGATAATTTGTTTAGTAAAGGAAGTGCAAGAAGTACCTACAGGATACTCAAATTATCACATTTTAACACTTGAACTCAGTAATTTTAACAACTATAAACACCTTTTACGAACGAGAAAGGGCAACAGATACTCAAATAGAACAATTAAAAAAATTTAGCAGTAAAGGAATTTGCTAAAATATTTATTAAAGTTAATAATTAAAATTTTAAAATTTCAGTTAAACGCGTTGTTTTGCACGCATTTATTTGCCGTCTTCTTCTCTGTGAAAATCTGTGTAGATTGTAGAATATTTAATTCGAGACAGGGTAGTTTGGCCATTTTCTTGCTTATCCGACGGCGGAAGGCTTCTCCGACGAGTGGTAGACTCTCGTCCATTTCTTCACTTGATCGCATGATTATTGGCTGCAAGAACTTGGCCGTGATTCCCAAACTGACCCTGATGGAATCCATTCTTTCTAGTTTCTCCTTCGACGTCGCCGTCAAAGATGATGCTCGCTTTAATCAACGGTAAAAGCTTATTAAATCCTCAAGTATTTACTTTCTGTTGATTATTTTGCATGTCAACTGATTCAGATATTCAATTCTCTAGTAACTGGGTTTTCATTGATTCTATTATGGCCGGCGGGAATGAGCGTTTTAATGATTTGGTTTCAGTGGAAGCGCTAATGAAGTGGCAAAAAGGTTGAGCTGAGCGTAGCTTAAGCACGGAGGTGCACTAATCTAGAACCAGACCATTTTCTTCCTTCTCTCAATCACTCGATCTTCCTTCTCCCATTTCTCAAACGATGGATGCCTAAAACCCTAATCTCAATCGCGCTATTCTCAATTGACCTGTGCCATTGACGGAAGATGAAGCAGAAGAGCCTCAACCTTACTCGATCTCTCTCTCTTCGTTTCTCGCTATCCCTTACTCGATCTCACTCTCTCTGTCTCAATCTCTCTCTCTATCTCGATCTCACACTCTCTCTCCCTCACTCGGTTTTGTGCCATCAACCAGGTATCTGTTAGAGAATGTATGATATTAACATGTCTAGACTGTTTTGTCTCTTTCTTTCTCTGTTAATTATATCTTGTGTTTTGTTAAATTATTGTGGTTATGGCTTTGCTGCCTGGGCATTAATCACTTCTGCTTTGTATTCTTTGAGAGCCCAGATGGGGGAACTTTGTATTTTTGTACCATTTTTTTCTTTTTCTTTTTTTTTTTTTTTTTTATTATTCATTGCTATTTCTTCTGGAATTTTATAGAACATTTCTCTTGTGTTTTGTTAAATTATTGTGGTTATGGCTTTGCTGCCTGGGGCTTTGTATTCTTTGAGAGCCCAGATGGTACACATTTTTTTTTTTTTTAATTATTCACTGCCATTTCTTCTGGAATTTTCTAGGACATTTCTCTTTTGTTTTCTTTTAACTCCTCATCACATTCACTTCACTTGTATTAGATTTTAAGGATGATTAACCATTTGTTCCTTTACTAACCAAAACAGTGTTTCAGCGAAGCTGAGTGATTTTGGATCACATTTTGGCCGAGAGCTGAAGTGCTCATTTTCATAGAATTAAAGTAATGAGTGTTTGATTTTTTGAAAAAAGTATTGCCTGCATCAGGACCAAAATGTCGGTAATGGGCTGTTAATAGAAGATCAGAAAACACTGACCCTTGAATTTGATCAACAATGGTATATTTCTCACCTTTCAATTAGAGAGTGATGGTCGAATCAAGTGCTATTTCTTTTAGATGCGTTGAGTTTGGCTTGTATTTTTGTTTTAATTTTTCCCTTTCTGGTGTTGAATTTGCTTGTATCCTGTTTGGTAGCTCAGAAAGTTAAGAGAGGTAGCTGGATTGTTTAGGAACCGAAGGAATTTAGCCATTTTGATAATGATTTTGTACTGATACTATTAATAACACTAAAACTTTATGTGGTGAATTGGGACGTTTTGAGTTTTATGTTGAATGGCCTACTTTTAATAATGTTATTGGTTTCTGATTGCTTTTCTATCTCATTGGTCAACTTCTCAGGTAGGCAACTCTTTTTTCTTTTGCTTCTGTTTATCTCTGTTGTGATTGAGATGCTTCCTGTTCTTTAAAGAAACCAAAACAAGCCCAAATGCCCAAATTCTGTTATTGAACTGGGTTCATTTCATTTTTTACCCAATATATGAACAACCCTACCGAGTTGTACAAAGCCTGCTGATTTGAGGGTTAGAATAATTCATCGAATTTCTTCTTTCTCATGTGACCAATTAGTTCGGATATCATAATTTATATAAAATGCATAGTTATATTTGGTTATATTTGATGAAAGTATGGTGTTTTTTGAATTTTATTTTTAATTATCTTAGAGAGAACTAAAAATTAAGTATCAATTATATTTTATAGGATAAATTCATATTCAAACACTTGAATTTGCCAACAAAAATCATTTGACCACCTAAATTTAGAAAACGACCGAATAAGCACTTAAACTATTTAATTTTGATATTTTTAAACATAAATTTTAGATTGTGTGGAGACAGCTGAACGTGTGTGATACAGTCGCGTCTTCCTGACAGTCTACTGATTGAATGATCGACACGTGTCAATCTTTTTCATTTTTATTTTTCCTTCTCTCCTTTGAAATTGTTCTTCTCCTCTAAGTCCTCAGCTTCCACTTCTAAATCTATCTCTCCCACTATCAATTCCTTCTCTTCGTTTGACTCCAACTCCAATTTTCCTTTCAATTTTATCGCAATCTTTGCTTCCCAACGATTCTTCTTCTCCTCTCGTAACCGCTCTAACTCCATTATAGAGTTCCCGAAAATGCTACAACTGGAGCTGAAAATATGTTGCGTGATGAGTTGGCGATGGTTCAAGAAAGCGTGACGGCGCCGAAGTTGCTGAATCTACTAAGAAGGCAGGGAAGGACGAAAAAAAAAGGGAGAGTGAGTGAGAACTCAGCGGCAAAGAGGCTAGCGTCGGGGATGGAGGCAAAGGTTGGAAGGCCAAATTTGTTGAGGACGAACACAATAGTGAAAGTGGTGAAGATTTTGGATCCGATGCAGAGTGTAAAAATTTTGAATCCGATGCAAAGGTAATTTTGATTGTTAAAGATTTTTTTTTTAAAAAAAATTAATTATTAGTGGATTGGCAAGTGATTATGAAAGATCTATTATTTAGTTTTTAATTAGATTTTGGATTCTTTGGGTTTCGAGTTCGAGCACAAATTCAAGATAAAGAGAAACATGATGGCATCCACAAGCGGCCATCCTGTATCTGCATCTTCTTTCACTCTTTTGCTCCATTCTGCATCTTCTTTTGCTCTGTCTAAAAGTGTTTGCATGCTCATTATTGGGACTTGCTATTTATTAACAAATTCAATTACTCATTTTCAATTTTTTTTTTTTATTGTTAAGATGAAATTTCAATTGTTTAGGAGATAATAAGTTTGAAGTGATTCAATAACATGAATTCAATGCCAGTTTGAAGGAGAGATTTTGTGTTTACTATTTGAGTTTTAATTCAATAACAGGGAACGAGTGGGAGAGAGACTGAGAGGTAAAGGATTCGAGATAGAGAGAGGAGGATAGAAAACATGCGCATATTTTAATGAATAAAATACACTTTCTGTCAACTCAACAATTTGTGTTTAACATCGAAATTAAATAGTTTAAATATTTATTTAATCATTTTTTGAATTTAAGTGCTCAAATAATTTTTATTAATAAGTTCGGATGAATAAGTTCAGATGCTTAGATATGAATTCATCCTATTTTATATAAATCATATGCAAAGTAAATACTAGTGTATATACTAGTGTGCGCGCTAAATATTATTTAACACTTGCACGTATTAACCGATATAGTTGAGTATATCAGTTATTAACCGATATAGTTGAGTATTCCTCAGTTCATATTAGCACACACGTTAGGTAAACCGTGTCACCTTTTCCAAAATGAATTCAATCCACACCGTTGGATGATTTGTTTTTCTTCCAACAGAAGAAACTGATAGCATCCACTTGTCAAAACCTGAAAATATACTAATATTTATTTTAATTAAATATAGGCTATCTAAGTTCCTATGGATGATATATGCATATTACACCTTTCCAAATAGACAACACCGCGTTTCTTCTTTTGGGAATGGGAGACAAATGTAGCCAAAGCATAAGTTGTTGGCGGAAAAAAGATAAGGCAGACTAACACATCAATCATTTTCTACACCCAAAAAATCAAAAATAAAAAATGAAAATTTCCTGCACTAAGTAAAGAATCCCAAATCAACCTTTCCTTGTTAGCTTTTGTTCGTTTATGTATATGTTATGAGCTGGAAAATTTGAATTCTAAGATTCTAAAATTCCTTAATTTAGTATTATTGAGTATAAAAACCATGAAACTACTTTTTCAATTTGATAAATATTCGAATTCCATCCTCTTTTGCCTTCAAAAATATATTATAAAAAGAAAATAATAAAAAAATAAATAAGGCTAAAGGGCGGTAACAACTTTCAGCTCTAGATGTCACATTTCAGATTATTCAAATATTAAAGATTGGCATAAAATTCATGTCTGAACAGAGTTTCTCTATTTGGATATAACTTGATAATCAATTAGAAAGGAAAGAAGAAAAGCAAGGAAATGAAGCCTAGTCATCAAATTTCGTGACTATATAAACATAATGGGCACATTGATCCCCATAATCAAAACATCAGCTCAAACAGACAGACAGGGAAGAACTAACTTCACCACGCAAAAATGTCCAATTCAGAGAAGCAAGATAACAATCCTCCTCCAGGTTTCTCTCATCAAATCCATCTCTCTCTCTCTCTCTCTCTCTCCAGATTTCTTTTGAGCAAAAATAAATGACTTTTCTTGTTTCTTTGTTCTTTTATGAAAGGATATCCAACAGAGGCTCCTCCAACGACCACCACCGGGAACAAGCGCTGGCCTCGGACAAAGAAGAAAGGAGACAGAGGCTTCATTGAAGGATGGTAAGTGATAGAAACTAGTGATTTAACTATACTATTTCTTTTTCATAAAGGTATATCTTTTTCATGTTTGTTTGTGTTCTTATTTGTGCAGCCTATTTGCTCTGTGCTGCTGCTGGCTGTGTGAAGCTTGTTTCTGAATTATTTATTATTGTGATGCAGAATCTTATAGTAGGGCTTGTCTTTGATTGTACACTACCTTTATAGGGGTTATAGCACTTTTATAGCTATGATACTTCTGAAATAGTTTGTGTTTCATTCTTATGTTGTTCTCTGTATATTGATAAGATGTTGCAATAAAAAGTAATTCATCTCTTTATTTCCTTGTATTCAACTTTCATTGCTTTCTAAGTTTCAACATGTATAAATATCTATTCCTAAGTTTTCTAAAGGATGGACTATTACCACAAATCTAAGGAATTTGAACTGCAATTTTTAGTGCAATCCTTCCAATCTAATCATGCACTCCACTTTCTAGCTTAGTTCCAATTATTCCTTCCCCCCCCCCCCCCCCCCCCCCCCCCCCCTCTTTTTTGTTCCCTTTAAGTAGAGAGGGGAAAAAAATCACACTTAGCTCAAGCTGAATTAATTTTATTTTACTCTAATGATCTGCTCCTTATTTAAAGTTCACCTTACACTAATCTTGTGAAATAGTTTAAAGTTCACCTAACACTAATCTTGTGAAATAGTTTGCACAGAAGAGGTAAGACATGGCGCTTTTTGCTCCTCAGGCACTGTTAAATAAACCTGTTGGTAACTTTGATTTTAAATCAAGTGACGCTTGAAATTGTTTTACCACACCATACTGAACAAACACTATACATTTTGAATCATGAAATTAGACTCATCTAAGAAACAATTTAATTAAGATTTGGGCAGAATATTTCTGTAATCCTGAGCCCTACGTTATGATCCAACAGAAAATAACGTACATCAACCACTCAAGGACCATATTATCAGGCGATGAAATTTTTCACAACTGCTTTTAATTTAAAATTGAATTCCAAGGCAATTTTGATCAAGATACACTTAAAAAAATGCAAACTTTTATAAGATATGGTAAAGTTATCAATTACACATCCTTATTTTACAGTCAGCTCTTTAGGAAGAATGCACATTATAAGCTGAAGTATTACCCATCATATCCAAAGGATAATGCATGTGAAGTATTCAAAATAAACAACGACAAACAGAATAATGACTAACCAAATCAGAAAAAGAGATGCTTCTTACATGCTCTCTGATGATGGGAATAGCTTTTCCAAAATATTATTAGAAAGGATTCTGTTGGGGTCCAATTCCTTCCGCGCCTTATTATATGCATCCACAGGAAAGCGCCTTCTTAGCCTTTCTTGCAGTGCTGCAATCTCTTCCTTATCTTTTGGAACCTGTGGACAATTTCTCAAATTTTCAACAAATATTCCACTAAATTTCAACCTAAATCGTTTTTTCTCATTATCTGGATGACTGACTAATTTGGTTGACGAGCTACAAAAAAAACTACAAGCACCACGTCCCAAAAGAATTAAAAGAAAATAATTCTTTGCAATGCCAAAATGAATACAAGTATCAGACTATGAGACTGAAATAAAAGCAACAAATAAATTTATTTAGGGAAAAAATTAAAAAAATAAAAAGGTTTGCTATTTGGACATAGAAAAGAAAAACCAAAAATAAAGAAAAAATAAATGCAGATATATTGAATGCAATATTATATAACCCCTTTCCAACTCGAACTTGCAAAAAAAAATTCTAAAGAGCAGATCACGCAAGATTTAATACCTCAATCTTCGCCCAATGTTCAAAAGCAGAATATTTGTCCCACAATTGCATCTGAGTTAGATGCCTGTAGTGGAAGAATTCTTGTGTGATGTCCTTCCTTTGGCGAGCATCCATTGTAGGAAGATACATGATTATACCTACCTGTACAAAATCAAAATAAGGCTTTCACATATAATCACCAAATCTTCTGCATGATAATCTAATGCTGAAAAGAACAAAATAGAAACAAAGTAGCATAAAAAATTACAGTAGAATGAACCTTGCATATCATATCTTAAGTTACATTTTATTGTGCAGGTTCTTCAGCCTCTAAACCAATTTATTACAACAAAAAGAGGTTCAATATAAAATTATGAAAGAAAAGAATGTTTTTCTGTGCTTCAAGACATACTGAGCTCCACATTTTGGAGGAAATTTCTTGAAAACTATTTAGTTCTCATTTCCTTTATGCTCTTAGCAAAATATTTCTAGATCTCAATACAGATTTCGTTGAAATTGTTCATTTGGAAATTTCCTGAAAAGCTAATCATACACAAGGGTAGTTAGTTGATACAATAGAAACCTCGGGTAAATGCATAAAGTAGACAATTGAGCCTAACAGCAGTTAGTAACTCTCAGAGTTCAGATTTGCTTGATGTCACTATCCAAAAAATTATAAATTAGGGTTTCAGCTAAGTTATTAGCATTTTGCTCGTCTGATTTTCATAATATACATGCTTAAACGCCACTAACACTGCCACTTATCCAATCATAGGATCGCAATGTATAAAAAGGAAAAAGAAAAAAAAAATTGGAAACACTTAAAAATGCACTTGACAACCTACCAAGAAAAGTCTTGAAAACGATGGGCTGACCCAAAAACAGCTCAAAATCCATTGAGCTTGACCCAAGACTTGAAATTTAATGTCCATTGAAACTAATTTGAGTTTACTGCCCATCTCATCCAAGCTCATTGACAAGAAAAATTCTTAGGTAGACTTAGTCTACAGTAAGGATGTAAGATTATATCAATAGTAGCATGACACATTATTTACAATTTATAAATAACCACAATGATATCACATTTGTTACGCAGAACTGAACACAAATGTAGTACCATGGCATGTTTCCATTAACTTAAAGTGCAATTATGTGATTGACTAAGTCCACCTAAGACTTTCTCCGATATGAAACCTATAAATACATCACCTAAGACTTTCTCCGATATGAAACCTATAAATACATAACACCACAAAACATACACTCCCTCCATCCCACAAACATAGTCTTGTTTCTTGTTACACAGATTAAGATAATTAGATAGTTTAGTCTAAAGACAAAATTTTGCCCATGTTTTTTCCAATATACCCTCAATTAATATATTGTTTTTTCATTTCAAAGTTGTAGGAATAAAAAAAAAAGATATCATCATGATTCACGTAGATTAAGATGTTCTAATAAATAAAACTAGAAAATATAAAAAATTTAATAAAGTTGTTGTTGATTACAAAGCAATTAAATAAACGCATATTAGACATTCATATGTTAACTATAATCTAAAAAATGAAAGAAGACTATATCATGGGATAAACTAAAATAGAAAGCAAGCCTATATTTATTGGACAGAGGGAATATACAATATTAAGATATCCAAGATCTATTTTTTCTGATGTATCAAACTCATAGAATTAATAATCCATTTAAAATGGATGACAAGGCACCAAGGTTTCACTTTGTTAGAACAGCTTAAAGCCAGTTTTGGTTTTCCTATGACCTCCTATTTTCAAGTAGCATCATAAACTAATGATACTTCCCAACCAGTTTAAAGAAAGTCAAGCTCCTAAGAATTCTTTCATTTATAAGACTCAAGAAGAAAAAGACTTCCATAATTTGATGTTTCTTAACAATAGCATTAAAATACAAATACTAGGAAACGAATTAACTGAATTGTGTAGTGATTTACCCATGAGAATATATCTTCTTCATCTGAGCTTGAAGCTGGGCTCATGGAGCTTCGGCTGCAAGCCGTCCACCGCTGCTCTATAGGAGCAGGTGCAGGTATTTGTTCCTTCTCTATGAGCTCTTTGAGCTCTTCTATGAATTCAAGGTCTTTCATGTTTGGCTTAGAGAGGGTGCCAGCTGGAAAACAAGTCTCTGATACCCACTGTTGCCCACCACAATCAAAGCCCAGGATTTCATCACTCCATCCTACCCTGTATCCTTCGGACTTCCTCCAAAACTCAGCCTCTGCATGATTTACCTTTGTGACATGGTCTTTGTTGAGAGGATCAAGAGCAAGCAGTTTATCTCTTAACTCTGTAAATGTAAGCTCATTTATGTCTTTTCCGTCATCATCTACAGATTTAGCTGCATTATCCCCAGTCCTGCATGTAACTGAGGCACGCAATTAACAGGCAAACAAATGGACAAAGAGGAAAAATTCAAGAAAAAGCATGTCCCCGAGAACACGAGGCTTCCCACTTCCTGAGACTAGGAGAGCAGCATCTACTTTACACAACCTTCACTTGCTTCTTTTTTTAAAGAACCAGAACCTTAACATCACAAAGAAGCAACCTTACTTTCTCTCTCCTTTCTCCACACATTCATTTATTTGAGCAACCCATGCAAACTCATTTTATCTTATATAAGTCCTATTTTTATTATTTTCTTCTAGAGATCAGTTAACATCTTTTCTTTCAGTTATTGGAAAGAGATACTATAATTGGTGACATAAATCTGTTCATATAGATCATATGCTCAAAGAATAGGCTTGTTTGCTATAAAAATTAAAGAAAGAATATGTGATACATAGTTTTCCGCGACTTCTGAATGTTAAATTTGTTCATATAGATCATATGCCAAAAGAATAGGCTTAATTTGGAATAAAAATTAAAGCAAAAACTATAAAAACTTCCCATTCTCACCATGCCAAACAAATACAACAAAATTGGTGCCTACACTGTCTAATGCCTAACTGAAAAAGAATTTTCAAGCCAACCTAAAATTTAGAGGAGAAAAACAAACTCTACAGAAGAAAATAACAGAGTTTCATCTGAAGCCTTTCATTCAGCATATAACCAGAAGAAATAACATTACCAATTCCTACTCTCATATGACTAGTTGGCATCTCGAGATATAGCCACATATTTTGACATTTGACACACAGATGCAGATGTTATTGTGCATGACTGAGCTCAATTTGTGAATCTCACACGTC
>CANTUQ010000449.1:2500-20000 GCA_947683425.1 Excoecaria cochinchinensis | reverse complement strand
ATGCTTTCGAATAGGCATGGGTAATCAAATGAAATAAAGCTCCTCGATAAGACCCCATACCTAGAGCTAACATCATATAACCCAATTGAGACATTGTAGAATAAGCTAAACCCCTCTTAATATCTTTTTGAGCAAGAGCTAAAGTAGCTCCTAAAAAGACTGTTACTATGCCTATCAAAGCTATTAGATTCATTATGTAAGGTATGACTACGAAAAGAGGAAAAAGCCGAGCTACAAGAAAAATTCCCGCCGCTACCATAGTAGCAGCATGTATCAGAGCTGAAATAGGAGTAGGCCCTTCCATAGCATCTGGCAACCATACATGAAGAGGAAATTGCGCCGATTTAGCAATTGCGCCAGAAAATAATAGAAAGGCACACAAAGTAACAAATACAAAATTAACTTGATTATTATAAATCAAGTTATTGAATATTTTGAATAAATCCCGAAATTCGAAACTGCCCGTTATCCAATAAAGACCTAAAATTCCTAATAATAAACCAAAATCTCCTACACGATTAGTTACAAATGCTTTTTGACAAGCATTCGATGCGATGGGTCGTGTGAACCAAAAACCTATTAAAAGATAAGAACACATTCCAACCAATTCCCAAAAAATATAAATTTGTATCAAATTAGAACTAGTAACTAATCCCAACATTGAAGTATTGAAAAAACTCATATAAGCAAAAAATATCAAATAGCCTTGATCATAAGACATATAATTGTCACTATAAAAAAGAACCATAATTCCAACTGTAGTAATTAATACTAACAAAATAGAAGTCAGTGGGTCAATCAAGTGTCCGAACTCTAAAGAAAAATCATTATTGATGGTCCACGACCATATATATTGATAAATAAAACTGCTATTTATTTGCTGAATAGACAGATCGATTGAAAAAATCATAACTATACTTAACAATAAAACACTTGGAAAAGCCCACATACGCCGAAGGTTTTTGGTTGACGCCGGAAAAAGGAGTAGTCCCGCTCCTATTAACATAGGGACTGGGAATGTAACGAAAGGTATAATCCATGAATATTGATATATATGTTCCATAAAAAAAATTTTGAATTACTAATTAATTATTTCTTGTTTTTGATTCATCGGCTCTTATATCTTTTTAAATAAGTCAGTCAATAAAAAAAATAAATAAATGAAAATATATATATGTAAAACTTAAATTAATTAATTTAATTTTCTATTCTTAATTATTAAACTATTCTGAATTTTTACAAAATACTTCACATATTTAAATTAAAAAGTTAGAATTGATCAAATAAAAATACTAGGAAAAAAATACTTATTCTAACTAAACTTATTCGAACTAAAAAAAAAAAAATGAATTATTATTGAATTAATTACTTATTTTTAATTACAAGTTTTTATATACATAGAGAATAGATAAAGAATTTTAAATAACAAAACTAAATAACAAAAGGAGTATTTTGCATTTTGATAGTGATAGGAATAATAAAAAAAAGATGATTTTACCCTGGATTCAATAAAATAAATAATTATTAATTTTTGTTGCTTTATTCAGAATTCAGAATCATTAACTAGTGCATTTTGGAATGGATTTATTAACTTTCATTATGTTTGTCGAAAACCTGTCATATCATATTTGACACTTTTATTTTACATGGGTAAAGGTAAAGAATTGCTAAATTTTTTTTATTTAATATAAATTATAAATAAAAAAAATTTTAGGTTCTTAAGCTTTATTAATGATTAATGTATTTTTATATTTTATACATGTAATATAACGAAAAAGATAGAAATATAAATAAAATAGGCGGATAGCCTTCTTTTATATTTTATGAAAAGAGTATAATTTTCAGACTAATAGATAATGAATAGAATAGTAAAGAACGTTTTTTTTTTAACTTTTAACAATAAATGTCTTTCACATCCAACTATAACAAGAAATAACTTCTTTATTTTTGAATGGCAGTTCCAAAAAAGCGCACTTCTATATCAAAAAAGCGTATTCGAAAAAACATTTTGAAAAGAAAGGGATATTGGGCAGTATTGAAGGCGTTTTCGTTAGCGAAATCTCTTTCTACAGGTAATTCAAAAAGTTTTTTTGTGCGACAAATCAAAAATGAAAGGTTGGAATAATCTAATTTTACTTGATATGATAACGAAAAACGTCTAATTTCGTTTATTTTTTATAATTTCTAATATAAATTTTATAATTTACAATAGAAATTTCTAATATGAAACATAGAATATAAAAAATCGAATATCTAATATATATTAGTAAATTATATATAATATAAAATGTATCTATTATATCTATAATGCATATCTATATAATAAATATATAAAAATAGATATAAAATAGATATATATTATATAAATATTATATAAAAAATCGAAAATTAATTTTATTTATATTATTTATATTATATAAATATTTATTTTATATTATATAAATATTTATTTTATATTATATTATATATTATATTATTTATTTTATATTATTTATTTTATATTATATAATTATATAAATATAATTATATAATATAAAATAAATAGAAAGATATATAAAGATAAAGAAGATATATATAAAGATTTCCCTTCATTCTTTTTTAATTTTTGGAACTCATCAATATTAAATGGACCTACTTTTGCTTTTATCATATGTAGAATAAAGAATTCTTTTGTCTACTGAATTCGAAAAATGGTACTTTTTTGTTTGCAAAAAAAGAGAAGACACAAAATTTCACTGTTCTTTTTATTTTTTATTGTTAGGCTATTTTATCATTTTCAGGATGGGGATTATTATTTATTATTTTCCCCGTCGAACCATTTATCACAATAATAAATATTCATAAGTTTTTAGTTTTGTATTTTTTTTTTATACTATTTTAATTTCAATATATATTTTTATGTATACTACTTGAATATATGTATACTATTTGAATCTAAAAGAGCCGAACAGATATAAGACCTTTAATTAAAATTAAAAAGGAGAACATTATTGAATTAAAATAAAATAATTGACTAATATTATTCTAAATCACTATATAAAAATAAAATAGACTTTTTGTCGCTTTCAATCCAGTTAATAAAATTAATAAAATAATAAAAGTGCCTTTCAGATTTTATTTAGAAAAAATGTGTCAATGTCAATTTTGAATGATTTAATTTAATACTTGGGTTAGAAACTAGATCAAGATATATATTAAATTTAATTAAACACGATTTTTTTTTTTAAGTACGGAGCAGAACTCAAAATTTTTTTGTTATATGATATGCCCAGATCAATACCGAATTGGGTTTCTAAACCCTAACCCAAACTTTCTCCACACTAAAAACCTAAGCAATAAAATAGTTCCATACATCTCTTGAATGTAATATTCAAATTGTAATTCATAAAAAAAATTCGATTTTGCATTCTTAAATGAATTTTTTTTTTTCATGAATTTGAATGTTTCGTAAAAGATATTGCATTGAATTGACTAAGCTCGACGATTAAATAAAAATCGATTATTATGATTTTGAGCAAGCCGCTATGGTGAAATCGGTAGACACGCTGCTCTTAGGAAGCAGTGCTAGAGCATCTCGGTTCGAGTCCGAGTGGCGGCATAACATCCTGTAATTTTCAAAAGGATACAATAAATCCTATAATGAATTCACTTCCTGATTTCAATTCTATATAATTCTATATAATAGAGGAACCACTTAATTTTAAATTTTTAAAATTTTATGATATTTTTGACTTTAGAACATATATTAACTCATATATCTTTTTCATTCGTGTCAATTGTAATTACAATTCATTTGATAATCTTATTAGTCGATGATTTTGTAGAACTATATGATTCGTCAGAAAAGGGCATGATAACTACTTTTTTCTGTATAACAGGATTATTGGTTACTCGTTGGTTTTTGGGGGGACATTTACCATTAAGTGATTTATATGAATCATTAATCTTTCTTTCATGGGCGTTTTCTGTTATTTATATGGTTCCGTATTTTAAAAAACATAAAAATTATTTAAGCGCAATAACCGCGCCAAGTACTTTTTTTACTCAAGGGTTTGCCACTTCGGGTCTTTTAACCGGCATGCATCAATCCGAAATCTTAGTGCCTGCTCTCCAATCCCAGTGGTTAATGATGCACGTAAGTATGATGATATTGGGCTATGCAGCTCTTTTGTGTGGATCATTATTATCAGTAGCATTTCTAATAATCACATTTCGAAAAATCATAAGAATTGGTGATAAAAACAATAATTTATTAAATGATTCATTTTACTTTAATGAGATACAATATATGACGGAACAAAAGAATGTTTTAAGAAATATTTTGTCTCTTTCTTTTAGGAATTATTATAGGTTTCAATTGATTCAACAATTAGATGACTGGAGTTATCGAATTATAAGTATGGGGTTTATTTTTTTAACGATAGGTATTCTTTCGGGAGCAGTCTGGGCTAATGAAGCATGGGGATCATATTGGAATTGGGACCCAAAAGAAACTTGGGCATTTATTACATGGACCATATTCGCGATTTATTTTCATACTCGAACAAATAAAAATTGGGAGGGTTTAAATTCCGCAATTGTCGCTTCTATGGGTTTTCTTATAATTTGGATATGCTATTTTGGAGTTAATTTAGTAGGAATAGGACTCCATAGTTATGGTTCATTTACATTAACAATTAACAATTGAAGAAAGGGTCTGACGAATGCAACTCTATAGGACAACAAAGCATAGATACAAAAAACTTCAGGTAAGCCGTTGAGAACCTTTTGAACCATCATATTACTTGATTCAAAAAGTTCTCACAAATGCCAAAAATTTTTGGTTACAATTCCTTTTTTTTGAACTAAAATTAAAATTTAAGAGACGAAAAAAATAAGTTTTTTCATTGTATAACCTAAGGATTTTCAATTTTAAAAAATCATAGGATTTCTTTTTTATTTAGAAAAACTATCTATAAAAATAATTAGATAGAATAGCTTCGACCCTGTCAACTGATAATGAGAAAACGAAATCCGGATAAATCCCAATACCTATTACAGGCAGAAGGATAGAGATCGAAACAAATAATTCCCGCGGTCCAGAATCAAAAAAATAAGAGTTTGGGGCATTAAACAGTTTGTATCCATAGAACATCTGGCGTAACATAGATAATAAATAAATAGGAGTTAATATCATTCCAACTGCCATTACGCCAGTAATTAATATTTTGGACATTAAAAGATATTTTTGGCCGGTAATTATTCCAAAAAATACTATCAATTCCGCAAAAAAACCGCTCATGCCCGGTAATGCAAGGGAAGCTAGTGATAAGATACTGAAGGTCGTGAATATTTTTGGCATTGGGGTAGCCATCCCGCCCATTTCGTCAAGATAAACACGACGTATTCTATCATAACCTGTTCCTGCCAAGAAAAAAAGTGCAGCGCCAATAAATCCATGTGATATAATTTGGAAAATAGCTCCATTGAGTCCCATATCACTTATAGAGCAAATTCCTATAATTATGAAACCCATATGAGATACAGAAGAATAGGCTATTCTTTTTTTTAAATTTCGTTGACCGGGAGATGTTGAAGCTGCATAGATTATTTGCATTATGCCTACTATTATCAACCAGGGAGAAAAGATAGAATGAGCGTGAGGTAATAATTCCATATTGATTCGAATCAACCCATACGCCCCCATTTTTAATAAGATTCCGGCTAAAAGCATACAAGTACTGTAATGCGCTTCCCCATGAGTGTCTGGTAACCATGTATGTAAAGGTATAATCGGTGATTTGACAGCAAAAGCAATAAGAAATCCAATATAGAAAAATATTTCTAGCGCCACAGGATATGATTGATTGGCTGATGTTTCAAAATTGAATGTTGGTTCATTGGAACCATATAAAGCGATACCCAAAGCTCCCATTAATAAAAAAACAGAACCTCCCGCAGTATACAAAATAAACTTTGTAGCTGAATACAGGCGTTTCTTTCCCCCCCACATGGATAGAAGTAGATAGACGGGAATTAATTCTAACTCCCACATGATAAAAAAAAGTAAAAGATCTTGAGACGAAAATAATCCTATTTGACCACTATACATTGCTAACATCAGAAAATGGAATAATCGGGAATCCCGAGTAATCGGCCAAGCCCCTAAAGTAGCTAAAGTGGTGATAAATCCTGTCAGTAAAATAGGTCCTAAAGAAAATCCATCGATTCCTAGTCTCCAATAAAAATAAAAAAATTGGATCCATTTATAATCTTCTGTTAATTGGATTAATGGGTCCTCCAATTGGAAATAATAATAGAACGCATAAGTCATTAAAAGAAGTTCGAATATACATATACATAAAGTATACCACCTGATTACCTTATTTCCTCTATGAGGGAAAAGGAAAATTAATAAACCCGCGGATACCGGTAAAACTAAAAATACTGTTAACCAAGGAAAAGAATTCGTAGTAAAGACAAGATAAGATATACTTGGACTAGAAAAACCCGTGCTAGAAAACATAATATATATATATATTTTATTCTTTTTTTCGAGTACGGGTTTTTGTCGATAAACAAAAAATCAAATGTATTCAAGTGGGTTTTTCTGGAAAATATCAATAAGCTAGACCCATGCTTCGAGTTGTTTCATGCCATAAATAAACTCGAACACTCAAGAAATCTGTTGGACAGGCGGATTCACATCTCTTACAACCGACACAATCTTCGGTTCTTGGAGCGGAAGCAATTTGCTTGGATTTACATCCATCCCAAGGTATCATTTCTAATACATCTGTGGGGCAGGCCCGGACACATTGAGTACACCCTATACATGTATCATAAATTTTTACTGAATGTGACATTGAATTTCTAATTTTTTTAACGTCATAAAATTTCAATCTAGTAAATTTCTAAATGAATCATCATATATTTAGACACCAGACGAATCAATGATTTACCAGAAGTTTTCTATTCAATTCTGGATCAACTCATGAGATGGAGCCAAGATACTTTAATTTATTACATTTTCACAAACATGATCAGATAACTTACGTATCATACATGGCAACTCGAATTAATGAATACGAAAATTATATTCTATATGATTAATACTACTTATTCAACAAATTCGATTGATTGATACGAGTGGATTTTCTGTTACGATAAATTGACGAAACAATAGCCGGCCCAATAGCTGCTTCAGCGGCTGCGATAGCTATAACAAAAATTGAAAAAATATTTCCTTTTAATTGGCGACTATCAAAAAAATCAGAAAATGTTACGAAATTTATATTAAGGGCATTCAGTATAAGTTCAAGACACATAAGGGCTCTAACCATATTTCGACTCGTGATCAATCCATAGATACCGATAGAAAATAAATAGGCACTCAAAACAAGTACATGTTCGAGCATCATTGATGAACTCCTTATCAATTTTGATTTATTTCAATATGACCAACAATTCAACATCAACGGATTGCATTGACTAGAATAAGAATATCACAAGTACAGAACAACGAAATATATGGATAATAAATCAAATAAAAGAATTTATACCTAAATCATAAATAATCTTTAAATATAATTGAAGGAAAATAGATGTGATAACATAGAAAACAGTTTTAATTTGGATTTCGATTACTAATTCTAAAGATTTATTACTGACGAGCCACAGCAATCGCACCTATCAAAGCAACTAAAAGAATTATTGAAATGAATTCAAATGGAAGAAAAAAATCTGTTGATAAATGAATTCCAATTTGTTGACCATTACTTATTAAATCTTGTTCTATAATCTGATTTGTTCTTGTAGTCCAAATAATCCCGTACCATGACGTATCTGGAATAATAGTAATTAGTGAAATAAAAATGCTTGTACAAACTAAAGAAGTAACCCCATTTCCAACAGTCCAAAGATTAAAATCTTTGTAATATTCTGAACCATTCATGAACATTACGGCAAATATAATTAAAACATTTATAGCCCCCACATAAATAAGGATCTGTGCAGCAGCTACAAAATGAGAGTTTGCTAAAATATAAAATAAAGATATACAAACAAGAACGAATCCCAATGAAAAGGCAGAATAAATTGGGTTGGTAAATAATACTACTCCTAAACCTCCTAATATAAGACCTAATCCCAGAAAAACTAAAAGAAAATCATGTATTAGTCCAGGCAAATCCATTGCACGTAAAATAAGAGATAAAAAAATTGAATTGTTTCTTCATGACCGTATTGACCCTGACCAGGAAAAACTTTTTTTGTTTTGTATTTTTTTTATATTATAATTATATATTTTATATTATAATTATATATTTTATATCTATATTTTGTATTTTTTTTATATTATAATTATATATTTTATATTATAATTATATATTTTATATCTATATATAGATATAGGCTCTTAATTGAATAAGGGGTGTTGAAAATAATTGTAAATAATTTAATTACTATATGTACCGCTATTGCGCTAATTTAATTTCATTCTTTCTCGAAAAGGGCATTATAAATTTCATTTTCATTTTCGAAATAATTATGGATAGAATTCTAGATACTAGATATATTAATAGATATAGATTGTCAATAATAGATATAGATTGTCAATCCAAATTAAGTTAAGTTACGATGCAATTTTCATCAATCAAATCAATAGTTGGAATTTATAATTTTTGTAGTTATTGGCCAAGAAAAATGAAAGAAACCCCGTTCCATACCTTTTGATCAAAACATAATTTGAATTTGAGTTTAATAATTGTACTTTTTAATCAATCAAAGTGGTTTATCCATTTTTTTTTAGTTGAATTCAAAATTGTTCGAATTGTATAATCGTCAACTACTGACATTGGTAAACGACCCAATGCAATTTGATTATAATTCAATTCGTGACGATCATAAGTAGAGAGCTCATATTCTTCAGTCATTGATAAACAATTTGTTGGACAATACTCAACACAGTTGCCACAAAATATACAGATTCCAAAATCAATACTGTAATTTAGTAACCGTTTCTTTCGAATGTCAGTTTCCAATTTCCAATCAACAACAGGTAGATCTATAGGACATACACGAACACATACTTCACAAGCAATGCATTTATCAAATTCAAAATGGATTCGACCGCGGAAACGCTCCGATGTGATTAATTTTTCATAAGGATATTGAATAGTTACAGGTAAACGATTTGCATGGGATAAGGTAATCATGAAACTTTGACCAATGTACCTTGCCGCCCGTATGGTTTGTTGCCCATAATTCATGAACCCAGTTACCATGGGAAACATATCGTGAATTTTTCTGAATAATTTTATGTTTGTTTTTTTCTCTTGTTTGATTTGAAGACAACTCATGAATATAGAAAAATATTCTTTTATTATTCTTTTTTTTATAGTGAAAGGAGTTGGAAAGAGGTTGTTAATAATAGATTACCGAGAGAAATAGGTAAAAGAAATTTCCATCCAAGATTTAAAAGTTGGTCCATTCTTAGTCTAGGTAAAGTCCATCTTGTTGTGATAGGAATGAACAAGAACAAATAAGTTTTAACCAAGGTAATAAAGATACCAATTGTTGTTCCAAAGACTCCACTTATGTTATTTATTTCAAAAAACTCAGGAACGAATATATACGGGATAGAGATATTCCAACCGCCCAAGTAAAGAACTGTTACAAATAATGAAGCAACTAATAAGTTTAGATAGGAAGCAATATAAAATAAACCAAATTTGATCCCCGAATATTCAGTTTGATAACCTGCTACTAATTCTTCTTCTGCTTCTGGTAAATCAAAAGGTAATCTCTCACATTCTGCTAGAGAAGAAATAAAAAAAATGATAAATCCTATAGGTTGACGCCACAAATTCCACCCCCAAAAACCGGATTTTGATTGTGCCTCAACTATATCAACTGTACTTGAACTATTAGATAATCATAGTCGATGATAACATCACTGTTCCTATCGCTATTACAGAACCGTACATGAGATTCTCACCTCATACGGCTCCTCGAAGGCCATAAATAAATTTAAGGACCAGATTGTATTATTTATTTTGATATATTTGTAGAATAGATCAGATCAAAATAAAATAAAACCTATCGACGTTCCCAAATTCGAGCAATGAAATTCTATCTGTTATAATACTAAAAACAAAAAAGTACTTCGGAATTGATCTCATCCTTTAATAATTTCAATTTTTCTTTCTTGAGTAATAACTTAAATCCTTCAATAAAATACTCTTTGTAAAATTCCTTGTCAAAATACTAATAGATATTTCAACCTATCGTTTTCGATTACGAAAATTATATATTACGAATTATGATACGAATTCTATATCTATGAATATCGATATAGGAAAAAAGAATAAAAAAGATTGATTTTTCTATTGTAATTCGATTCTTTTTGTTTTTTTCATTCCTATTCTTCTTTCTGAAAAAACAAAAAAGGGGATTAAAAAAAGGAAAGGATTATTTCGTTCTGGATAGTCATTTCTTTAATCGGTGGGTAGGAGCATACTCTGGATCGGAATCATGGGGAGTACTGCTTGATCATTTCTACCAATTTAAAACCCCAATTAATATACTTTTTGTCGAAATATCTTTTTCGATAATTTTAAAAATCTCTATTACGAATCCTTTGTGTATCTTAGTGTTCCTAACCATCCACTCATTTTTGCTCAATCACCTGTTAGCATTATAGTAATACCTATAGAGAATACCTATAAATGATAGTGAAAACTCAATAAAGTTGATCTTTTAAGCCCGCTTCAAGCCAGGATGACTAATCAACCAATCTTGGGGCAAACAGTCTTCTTTTCTTCTGTTTATTTCTGTTTTACTCTTGTACATAGGAAATGAGTCTCAATTTTTTTTACTGCAAATTTCGAAGGTGTTTTTTTTTTTTCACTCATATAACTATCCAATTTCGTTCATCAACCAAAATGATGAATAAAAAATGAAGATATCTAGTCAATTCATTTCGCCTTCTTCCTAAAAAGAAAGGAATAGCGAAAAGTTTACGTTTCAACGAATCGCACGTAGAGATATGGATAACACACAAAGAGTTAATGGTATTTCATAACTAATCGATTGAGCAGCAGCTCGTAGACCACCTAAAAAGGAATATTTATTATTTGATCCATATCCTGACATAAGAAGTCCAATGGGAGCAATACTTGAAATGGCAATCCATAAAAAAACACCAATATTTAGATCAGTTAAAACAAAGTGATACCCAAAAGGAATTACTGAATAGCTTAATAGAGTTGATATGACTGCTATGGATGGTCCAATACTGAATAAACGAGTATCCCCCCTAGATGGAAAAAGATTCTCTTTGAAAAGTAGTTTTGTCCCATCCGCTAGAGCTTGAAGAACTCCTAAAGGACCCGCATATTCAGGCCCAATACGTTGTTGTATCCCTGCAGATATTTCTCTTTCTAACCATACAATTACTAGTATTCCTATCGTGATTCCCAATACAAGAGTCAAAATAGGGACAAACACCCATATAATTCCATAGGCCTCGTTTAAGGATTCTAACCTAGAAAAAGAATTGATAGCTTGTATTTCTGTTGTATCAATTATCATTTCAACGATCAACTTCTCCCATAATGATATCTATACTACCTAGTATTGTCATAATATCGGCCAATTTCATTCTTTTAACTAATTCAGGAAGAATTTGCAAGTTGATAAAACCCGGCGGGCGAATTTTCCATCTCCAAGGAAAACCGCTCTGATCTCCTATCAGAAAAATTCCCAATTCTCCTTTTGGGGCTTCAACTCTCACATAAAGTTCTTGTTTCGGTAATTCAAAAGTAGGAGAGGTTTTTTTACTAATGAATCGATATTCAAAATCGTTCCATTCCGGATTCTTTTCTCTATCAAAACGTCGGGTTTCTAAATTCTCATAGGGCCCCCCCGGAATTCCTTCCAGAGCCTGTTGAATAATTTTTATAGATTCCAGCATTTCACCAATTCGGACTAAATAACGAGCTAATGAATCTCCTTCTTTTTGCCATTGGACTTCCCAATCAAATTCGTCGTAACACTCATAATGATCAACTTTACGCAGATCCCATTGTACTCCGGAAGCTCGTAGCGTTGGTCCCGATAAACCCCAATTTATTGCTTCCTCTGCACCAACAATACCTACTCCTTCAACTCGTTCTAAAAAAATAGGATTTCGTGTAATAAGTTTTTGATATTCAACAACTCCTGTTAAAAAATAATCGCAAAAATCCAAACATTTATCTATCCAACCATGAGGTAGATCAGCCGCTACCCCCCCGATACGAAAATAATTATGCATCATTCTCATACCGGTGGCAGCTTCGAATAAATCATATATTAACTCTCTCTCTCTAAAAATATAGAAAAAAGGAGTCTGTGCGCCAATATCTGCCATAAAAGGGCCAAGCCATAACAAATGAGAAGCTATACGACTTAATTCCAACATAATTAATCTGATATAGCCAGCTCTTTTAGGCACTTGAATATTTCCTAACAGTTCGGGACCATTTACTGTTATTGCTTCTGTGAACATAGTAGCCAAATAATCCCATCGTGTTACATAGGGCAAATATTGTATAATTGTTCGATTTTCCGCAATTTTTTCCATTCCTCTGTGTAAATAACCTAAGATTGGTTCACAGTCAATAACATCCTCACCGTCTAGAGTAACGATGAGTCGAAGAACACCATGCATTGATGGGTGGTGGGGACCCATATTGACTATCATAAGGTCTTTTCGTGTAGCTGGTACATTCATAGGGGTTTCCTCGATCCATTCTTCCATTCCACGAATTACTGAAAACAAAAAGAAGTTCATCTCAAGATCTAATAAATCAAATAATTCAACAAAAGCAAAACTCTTCGAATTAACGAGTTTTTGACTTCCGCATATCCAACCGACTAATTAATTCTTTATAACGTACTCTATTTTTATTTTCTAAATAAGACAACAGTCGTTGACGTTTTCCTAAAATTTTTCGCAAACCTCTCTGAGATAAATAGTCTTTTCTATGCAATTCCAAATGTGAAGTAAGTCCTCGTATCTTATTAGTGAAACTTACTATTTGAAATTCAACAGATCCCTTGTTTTCGTCTTTTTCTTCTTGTGAACTAACTGAAATGAATGAATTTTTTACCATAACCCTCCCCTTTTTAAGTTTTTAGTTTAAGATATTTTTTATTGATCAGTAATAATAAAAAATGTATTAATAATAAATAATGTATTAATAATAAAAAATGTATTAATATTAATAATGTATTAATTATTAATAATGTATTAATTATTAATAATGTATTAATATATAATAACGCCAGTTCATTTTCATTTGGTATACACAAAAATCTTTACTTTGTTAGTAATTCAAAATTTTGTCAAATAAAATTTATCATTAATCAATCCAATCCAATTTTGAATTTTTTAAGGGTAGTCGATTTCTCCGCTTACAAAAAATAAAAAAAAAAAATTCTACCTAAAATTAAAAGTAAAAGTAAAAAAATTCCATTGATTCATTAATTGATACATGATTGTATTTCATGTACCAGAATGGAAGGAATATGGAATGTAAAAGAATGACGCGTTTATCTCCTTGTTTTCATATACTAGATCAGATATGTTATAAGATATATATGAAAAATTCACTCTTACTAAAATTTCAACCGCGGATATATATATATCCTTACCATACTGAACCGACTGGCATTATTAGTATCGAACCAATAGCGATTCATACAAGCTAAATCTTCTAATCGAAAATTGGGCCAAAGAAAAAATTTTAATTTAATTAGTTTATTTTTTTCTATATCAAAATGTTTGCTTTTATCCACAACGGGACTAACATTTTTTATGTTTTTACCATTGAAAATTTCTGTATTTATATGAATATCGTTTGTATTTTTTAAATTGAAAGAAATTAGAATTCTTAATTCTCTACGACGTTTAGGGGATAAAATATTTTCCGGAACAAGTAAATCATAAGCATTTTTGTTTCTATTTCCAATTATATTGGAATGTCTTTCAATAGATTCGGTAAAATTCTTTTTATCAACATAGAAATTTTCTCTATATTTTTGATTAATTTCTTGTTTGTTCTTATGAACTAATAAGATACCTACCGTTTGATACAAAATAAATTGTCCATCATTTTTTACCGACAGACGGACAGGTTCGATAATCAATATTCCCTTTTTCATCAATTCTGTAAGAGTTAAATCCTTCTGAACCATCAGAATATTCAGACTTATTTCTTTCCTTTGAATAGAAGATATAATAATTTCTCGTGGATTTATCAGTCTAAGCAGGAGACAATATACTTTGATATTATTGATTACTTTTTGATTTAAAGAACCATTCCATCTTAATTGAAAACATAAATACCGTTTTAGGAAGAAATGAAGTTCTACTTCCGTATGACTTTTGTTTTGCTTTTTATTTCTATGTTTATTCATATCTAATCCCATATAATCTTCTTCAATATCTTCTTCTTGATTTGCGAAAACTGATCCAAAGTCCACTTGGTCATCGGATTCTTTTTCTTCGTAATTTTGATTCTCTAATTCAATAATTTTTTTTTTATTCGATGATATAGATAGAAAAAGGTCGCCATTTTTCTTCCCGTTGATTTTAGTATTTTTACTAACATTTTCATAGAAATGAAAATTTAAAAGAAGAAATTCAATGGGTATTGTCCATGGTTTTATCTTATATGTGTTGTAAAGTATCACAAATTTTCGAAAGAACCAAAGTTCAAAATTGGAATTGGATATGAGACGATTTTGTATTTCTTCATTCATTCCCATCCAATCAAAAAAGGGGGAGGGTTGGTTGGATGAATTGACTTCTTGATCTTGGTGAATTGTAAGAAAAGAAATATTTTTCTTATCAATTTTATCAATTAGTTGATACTTAGTAGTTGTAGTCTTAGTATTTTTTTTATCTTTACTTGCGGTATCGATCCAGGACTCAATATCGACCTTATTTCTAAGACAAAAATTGAGAATTCTCCAATCACAATATTTTCTATCCGGGCTTTTATCTATTTCGATAAGATCATCTTCTGCTAGGTAATTATTGATAGGAATACCTTCTAACATGTCAAATAATTTGCTTTTATTTGTGTTGGAATTATAAGGAATCTCTTCTTTATTAGTTACTTGGAATGGCGATCCGTAAATAAAAAAGTCCTTCTTATTTTCATAATTAATAGATTTATATGATAAAAAATTATATCTATAGTGTTTTTTAAATTTAAAATTATCTTTTTGATTTGGTAATAAGTCTGCATCAAAATCATTTTTTTTTTCATAATGAATTACTTGGTCTTTTTCATCTTTTTCATATAAATTCCATTTGCTTAATTTTTTATTTTGGACCGTATGGTGTTGATAGATTCTATTTCGCCATTTTTGTGGTATTAATCTAGACCATCTAATCTGAGATAAATCGTATTTATATTGATAATGACTTCTTAACCAGTTTTTCCATTGATTCATTACAGAATTTCGAAAATTTTTATCTTTTAATTCGGAATTAAACAGTCCTTGGACTCTAAAATAATCCTTTATTTCATTTTTAAGAAAAAGGCCATGGTATTGAAAGATAGATCTTAACTTATATAAGTTAAGGATTGGGATTTGTGATAATTTGTAAAATACATACGCTTGTGATAAAGAAGATATGTCACAAAAAATCTGTGAATTCTTATTAATAACAGCAGTATTTCTTGACTTTTTTATAATCGAAATAAAGTGAATTTTATTTTGATTTGTTTTATCAATTTTTTTGTGATTTTTTTCATTATTGTAAATGCATTTAATAATAATTTTTTTTGTTGATTCAAGAAAAAGTTGTGCATTGATCCTCGGAATATTAATGATACCTAAAAAGATATCTATGTATATCTTTTCAATCAAAATTTTTATAAAAAAGTGGAATTTACGTGCTAATCGAGCATTTCTTCTTTTTAATATGTGCGAAATATTTTTTGATGATTTTAATTTTTTAGTATTATAACTTATTTTGTTAGGACTAATAGTTACTTCCGAGGTTATAATTTTGTTTTCCTTTTCTTTTGTAATGTTTTCTATTTGATTTATGATTTTCTTTCTTCTAGCATAAAGATCTTTCATTTTTTTTTCTATCAGTGAATAATTTGTCCAAGGAATAGATCGAATTGGGGTGGACAATTTATGAATCGTCCGGTTATTGTTATTGATTATCGAATCTTTTTCGTTTTTAGTTTCATTTAATTTATCTACTTCTCTAAATCCCGATAAAAAAATTGGATTTCTTTTTGATTTTGAAAGTTTCTTTATTCTTTCTTTTGGAAAAAAAATGTTTTTGATAACCCAGTTTTTTTTTTCTTTTGAGAAATTTCTAAATAATTTTCTTCTTTTTTCTAAAATTGTTAGAATTCGAAAACCATTTTTTTTCATCTTTATAATTTTTTTTTCGAGTTTTTTAAAGATGGGTTCAAAAAGTGAAGGTCGTTTTCGGGGAGAACCAAAAGGCAGTTCCGTTTCCATTCCCCAAACTGTTAAAAAACAAAAATCCTTTTTTTGTGTTTTCTTTTTCATTGGATCTTTATGCGGGAATTTTGACTTAGATCTGTGCCAAGGTTTTAGACGAAAAGGAAATAGGATCTTTATTTGAATTCCATTTGTTAACCAGTTTTGCGGAAATTCTTTTTCTGATAATTGAACTCCATTATAGGTGCATTTAACATGCATTTCTCTACGCCAATCCTTTAAATCCTCGGACCATTCGGGGATTTGAAAAAATAGTATACGAATGATATTTTTAGTTATTATTAATGAGGGTAATAGAATATATTTTCTAAGAATCGAGTGGGTTACTAAAACACAACCTCTTATTACTTGAGCAAAAAGACTGCTATCCCAAGCTTGGGCTATTTTTATCTGAGCTTTTTCCTTTCTTTTGTCGTCTTCTCTTTTGTCCTCTTCTTTTTTCTTACTTTCTTTTGTTTTTTTTTTTGTATAAGTATAATCCGAAATTGTAAATTCTGTGTTTTTACACATCCAATTTATAAACATTGTTTTCATCAGTTCGGAAATATCAAAAGAAAAAAAAAGAGATTTGTCTATTCTGTCAAAAAAAAGAGGAGAATGCACATTTGCTTGAAACGGTTCCAAAATAGTTATTTTGCGTCTTTGTGCTCGCATAGATCCTTTTATTATGTCTCGACGAAAGTCCGATTGTTGTGAATAACGTATCAAAGTCACTTCGTCTATTTGGTCATAATTCGTTGTATCCTTAGTATTATTATAAGTATCATTATTTTGTTGATTATCAGCAAAAATCACTATACGTTTGGCTTTTCGTGAACGAATTTCATAATCTTCCGCCGTCATGCTTTCTTCATCTTCGCCCTCTTCTTGTTCCAAAGCGTCAATTAATTTGTGTGACCATCGAGGAACTTGTTTACTTATTTCTTTTAGTCCAGTAGAATGTTTTCTACTTGTTTTATTTTTTTGATTCACTATAACT